>SJYC01075041.1:0-37964 GCA_006408675.1 Madoqua kirkii | reverse complement strand
CAGCCGGGCTCACACCACCCACCCCAGGCAGACAGGTCGCACCACAGCCGGGCTCACACCACCCACCCCAGGCAGACAGGTCGCACCACAGCCGGGCTCACACCACCCACCCCAGGCAGACAGGTCGCACCACAGCCGGGCTCACACCACCCACCCCAGGCAGACAGGTCGCACCACAGCCGGGCTCACACCACCCACCCCAGGCAGACAGGTCGCACCACAGCCGGGCTCACACCACCCACCCCAGGCAGACAGGTCGCACCACAGCCGGGCTCACACCACCCACCCCAGGCAGACAGGTCGCACCACAGCCGGGCTCACACCGCCCACCCCAGGCAGACAGGTCGCACCACAGTCGGGCTCACACCGCCCACCCCAGGCAGAGGAGCCGCACCACAGCCGGGCTCACACCACCCACCCCGGGCACAGAGCCGCCCACCCCGGGCAGAGGGGAGCTGTGCCGGCAGCTGGGTTCACACCGCCGAGGAAGCCTGCTCCGGCCCGCACCTGCTCTGACTCTGGACCGGGCCTCGGCCAGGAGGGGCAAGGCAGCTCTCAACTGCCCAGCACGCTAGACCAAAACCACTTTCACGCTTGCACTGGCACATATCCCCAGTGCGTCTTTTTACAGCTACGGTATTAGCGTTAGACGATTTTTCACTGCCACACACATACCCCCGCCTGCACACACTCACAAGGTCATAAGGTTAACTGAAACAATACTAGCAACACTCAGTTCCTCCTGTCCTCTGGGGGGGGGGGGGAGGAAATGGGACAAATCCATAGAATAAAGCTATTGTTTCTGAAAATAAACAGTAATGCTGCACTTAAACTAATGATTCCTTAGAAATCTATTTGCTCTCTTCTAGTGTTAATTATACAATGACTATCACAATGATAACATGTGTAACAAAAACATATGTCTTTAGTCTTAATAAGACATGAGTTCTTCCTTGGTAAAATTTTCCATCCAATTCCCATTTGGCTCAGGTTTTCTAGAGAAAGGGAAATGTTTTACCTCAAAAATTATTGTATACTAAAATAAGCTGTAACTTTAAAATCTTAAGTTGAATGCTTAAAAGTAACCCATGTTCCTGAAAGTTTACATATTTCACCTTAAAGACAACACTGCATGTTATCGCTCATATGTGGAGTCTTTAAAATAAAAAAGAAAGGCAAACCCACAGAAACAAAGAATGGTGGTTGCCAGGGGCGTGGGAGGAAAGGAAATACAAGGGAACAAATTTATAGTTATAACATCAATGAGACCTGAGGATCTAATGCATAACATAGCTATAGTTGATTATACTGTATTGAATAAATGAAATTTGATGATAGTAGATTTTACGGATTTTCAACAAAATTAAATCTGTAAGATGATGGATGAGTTAAGTTGGTGGCAGGAATCTTTTCAATTACATTTCAACAAAGCTGAAAAAAACATTTAAAGTATTTAACAATTTATAATTCTAAAAACAGATCTGATTGACAAGGAATTAAATCTTCAAAATATACAAACATCTCAATATATTAAAAAAAAATGGGTAGAAGATCTAAATAGGCATTTCTACAAAGAAGACATACAGATGGCTAAAAAGCACATGAAAAAAATGCCCAACATAACTAATTAAGAGAAATGCAAATCAAAACTACAATGAAGTATCACCTCACTTCAGTCAAAATGGTCATCATCAAAAAGCCTACAAAAAATATGTGCTGGAGAGGGTGCAAAGAAAAGGGAGCCCTCCTACACTACTGGGGCTTCCCAGGTGGCTCAGTGGCAAAGAATCTGCCTGACAAGCAGCAGAGGCGGGTTCAGCCTCTAGGTTGGGAAGACCCTCTGCGAAGGAAATGGCAGCTCATTCCAGTTTCTAGCCTGAGAAATCCTATGGACAGAGGAGCCTGGCGAGCTACAGTCCACAGGGTCGCAAAGAGTTGGACAAGACTTAGTGACTACACCACCACCACCACCATCTACACAGTTAATAGCAATGTAAATCACAGCCATTATTGAGAACAGTATGGAGGCTCCTTTAAAAACTAAAAATAGAACTACCACATGATCCAGCGATCCTGCTCCTGTGCATATATCCAGAAAAAAACATAATTAGAAAACATACATGCACCCCTATGTTCAATGCAGCACTGTTTACAATAGCCAGGACATGGAAGCAACTTACATATCCATCAACAGATGAATGGATAAAGATGTACGTATATATAATGGAGTATTTGTTGTTGTTTAGTTGCTAACTGATGTCCAACTCTTCTGCAACCCCATGGGCTAGGGCTTGCCAGGTTCCTCTGTCCATGGGATTTCTCAGGCAAGAATACTGGAGTGGGTTGCCATTTCCTTCTCCAGGGGAGCTTCCTGACCCAGGGATCAAACCCGTGTCTCATTCATTGGCAGGTGGATTCTTTACCACCAAGCCACCAGGGAGGCCCAATGGAATATTACTCAGCTTTTAAAAAGAATGAAATAACGCCACTGGTGAAGTAAGTCTGACAGAGAAAGACAAGTACCATATGATACCACTAATATGTGGAGTAAGTTCATTCCACATGAACTTATAAGAGATAAGTTCATTTACAAAACAGAAACTTATTTATAAAACAGAAACATAGGCTCACAGACATAGAAAACAAAGTTACGGTCACCGAAAGGGTGAGAGAGGGGGAGGAATAAATTAGGAGTCTGGGATTAACATACACACACTACTATGTATAAAACAGACAAACATCTAGGACCTACTGTATAGCATGAGGAACTATACTCAATATTTTATAATAACCTATAAGGAAAAGGCATCTGAAAAAGAACATATATGCATAACTGAATCACTCTGCCATAAACCTAAAACTAACACAGCATTGTAAATCAACTATACTTCTTTTAAAAAAAAGAATAAAGGCCAAAAAAAAAAAAGAAAAAAACATGAAATTCCATGTAATGTTAAGAAGGTAAGGCAAAATTTCTTAATCACTGATACTTTTAAAAAATCTTGATCACTAATATTGTCTTCTAAATAATTTTTTAAAAATCATCAAAATTTTTTAGCAAACGTTTGCTAAAAAATCATGTATTTGTCTCCATTAACAAAAGAATATGGGTATTGAGTTTGCTAGAATTTCTGGTTCTGGATTTTCCTGCACCAATGAACACAAATGAACTTATTTACAAAACAGAAGGAAACACTGTCCAGGGCTGGATCGCCAGGAGCACAAGGAAAAAGCAACTGGCTTCTAGTACATGCTCACATGCCCACAGTTCAAAAGCCTCTTATGGAAGTACCCTGTGGATGACAGGCAAGGCTGAAACAGTTCGACTTTCCCCACTTACTCATTCTAAACTCCGTCTGTCTAAAAAATAAGCATCCACTAACTTCAGACAGTGACTACTTAGGCCTTGGGGGTCACAGAGTATCTACTACTCCTAGCCGCAAATCCTCAACTTGCCTCTGCCGTGGAAAGCAGCCACAGACAATGTGAGGTGAACGCAGCGGCTGTGCTCCAGTCACACTCAGTCTGCAAAAACACGCCGCAGGCTCAGCCTGCCAACTCCTGGCCTAAAGATCAGCAGGCTTTCAAGTCAGAAACCATTCCAAATGGAAACTTTCCAAATACACAGCGATCCTCTCACACAGTACCTGAGCCGGGGGCATGACAGTTGCAGGTAAGGGGTTAGAGATCATCGGTCCAAAGATGTCCAGGTCATCGCTCAGGGCTGGCCCCACGACTGCACTCCCATTGGTCACCGGCGCCTCGGCAGGCCCATCTGAAAAGAGCACAGAGTCTTGTCCTAAAGGTTCTAGAACCTCTTAAAAGTACCTGGAACATGGCATTATTCTAAAACTTAACATATGGTTAAAAGTTCAGAATGTTAACAACAAAATATATATGCCCTCCTTAAAAAAAACAAACTAAATATATATATATATATATATATATATATATATATGCCCACCTCTTACCCAGGCTATACCCTCTTTCCCAAAGAAACCACTTTCGGTTTTGTTTGTTCTAGGTATGTATGCAAACCCCTTTTCACCAGTGGTACTATACTATTCACACTATTCTGTGTCCTGATGCTTCCTTACATGTAGGCACTGTTCTCAGTACTTTACATATATTAATTCATCTAATCCCCATAACCATATGGGGACTGGATGAGAGAGATCCACTTTTGAGGGAATTAGCTAAGCTGGGATTTGACATCACATTCCTACAAATGCTGCCTCTTCATAAAGGCACGCATGTGTGTTTCCAAAAGTACTTCATATCATGTTTACTCAACCTTGGAAGTAAATATTAATGACTTTAAATTCCTGAAATGTTAAAGTTATATAAAGGATAGAAAGAAAACAAATGTACCCTACATACTGATTCTGTAGGAAGTATCACAAAACACTGAAATAAATCCTTTCTTTATTCGGACATGATGACCTTCAGCAATGGCCCCAGATCAGCCCCCTGCTCACCCTCACAGCTCTCATATCCCCTCCTCATGGCAGCCCAGAACGTACAAGGTGTGAAGTGGGGGCTCGGGTGGGATGCAGGGCAGAGAGCTGTGAGACCGAGGTTTCAGGGAATGGGGCCCAGCCACAGCTCAGTCCTCTGTGGGCACAACCTCAAAGAACAGTTAGAACATCACAACTCCATCTCCGGGGACTTGCAACCCAATAAGCTTCTACTTTAACAGCTTCCAATCTCATTTTGGAAACGAAGTCCTTTCCATCAGAGGGGACTGGAATGCAAAAGTAGAAAGTCAGAAGGCAAATTCGGCCTTAGAGTACAAAATGAAGCAGGGCAAAGGCTAACAGAGTTTTGCCAAGAGAACGCACTGGTCATAGCAAACACCCTCTTCCAGCAACACAAGAGACATATCTACACATGGACATCACCAGAGATGGTCAACACTGAAATCAGATTGATTATATTCTTTGAGGTCAAAGGTGGAGAAGTTCTATCCTATATACAGTCAGCAAAAATAAGACCAGGAGCTGACTGTGGCTCAGATCATGAGCTTATTGCCAAATTCAGACTCAAATTGAAGAAATTAGGGGAAAACACCAGACCATTAACATATGACCTCAATCAAATCCCTTATGATCATACAGTGGTCAAGGGATTAGATCTGATAGAGTACCTGAAGAATTATGGATGGAGTTTCATGATATACAGGAGGTGGTAATCAAAACAATGGCCAAGAAAAAGAAATGAAAAAAGGCAAAATGGCTGTCTGAGAAGACCTTACAAATAGCTAAGAAAAGAAGAGAAGCGAAAGGCAAAGGAGAAAAAAAAAAAAGATATACCCATCTGAATGCAGAGTTCCACCGAACAGCAAGGAGAGATAAGAAAGGCTTCTTAAGTGAACAATGCAGAGACAGAGGAAAATAAGAGAATGGGAAAGACCAGAGATCTCCTCAAGAAAATGAGAGAAATCAAGGGAACATTCCAAGCAAAGATGAGTTCAATAAAGGACAGAAATGATAATGGACCTAACAGAAACATAAGAAGAGGTGGCAAGAAATCATAGAAGAACTATACAAAAAAGATCTTAATGACTCAAATAACCATGATGGTGTGATCACTCACCTAGACCCAGACATCCTGGAGTGCAAAGTCAAGTGGGCCTTTGGAAACATCACTACAAACAAAGCTGGTGGAGGCGATGGAACTCCACCTGAGCTGTTTCAGATCCTAAGGGATGCTGCTGCTGAAGTGCTGCACTCACTATGTCAGCAAACGTGGAAAACTCAGCAGTGGCCACAGGACTAAAAAGGTCAGTTTCCATTTCAATCGCAAAGAAAGGTAATGCCAAAGAATGTTCAAACTACTGCGCAATTGCACTCATTTCACATGCAAGTAAAGTAATGCTCAAAATTCTCCAAGCCAGGCTCCAACAGTACATGAATCAAGAACTTCCAGATGTTCAAGCTCGATTTAGAAAAGGCAGAGAAACCAGAGATCAAATTGCCAACATCCGCTGGATCATAGAAAAAGCAAAAGAGTTCCAGAAAAAACATCTACTTCTGCATCACTGACTACGCTAAAGCCTTTGTGTGGATTACAACAAGTTGTGGAAAATTCTTAAAGAGATGGGAATACCAGACCACCTTACTTGCCTCCTGTGAAATCTGTATGCAGGTCAAGAAGCAACAGTTAGAACTAGACATGAACAGCGGACTGCTTCCAAACTGAGAAAGGAGTACACCAAGGCTGTATACTGCCTTGATGGTCAGTATGCCTGCTTATTTAACTTCTATGCAGGGCACATAATGAGAAATGCCGGCCGGATGAAGCACAAGCTGGAATCAAGACTGCCAGGAGAAATATCAATAACCTCAAATATAGAGATGACACCACCCTTATGGCAGAAAATAAAGAGGAACTAAACAGCCTCTTGATGAAGGTGAAAGAGGAGAGTGAAAAAGTTGGTTTAAAACTCAACATTCAAAAAACTACGATCATGGCATCTCATCCCATCACTTCATGGCAATAGATGGGGAGATAATACAAACAGTGATGGACTTTATTTTATTGGGCTTTAAAATCACTGCAGATGGTGAATACAGCCACAAAATTAAAAGACACTTACTCCTTGGAAGGAAAGTTATGACCAACCTAGACAGGATATTAAAAAGCAGAGGCATTAGTTTGCCAACAAAGGTAGGTATAGTCAAAGCTACGGTTTTTCCAGTATTCATGTACAGATGTGAGAGTTGGACTCTAAAGAAAGCTGAGTGTAGCAGAATTGATGCTTTTGAACTGTGGTGTTGGAGAAGACTGTGGAGTCCCTTGGACTGCAAGGAGATCCAACCAGTCAATCCTAATGGAAATCATTCCTGAATATTCATTGGAAGAACTGATGCTGAAGCTGAAACTCCAATACTTTGGCCACCTGATGCAAAGAACTGACTCCTTGGACAAGACCCTGATGCTGGGAAAGATTGAAGGCAGGAGGAGAAGGGGACGACAGAGGATGAGATGGTTGGATGGCATCACTGACTCGATGGACTCGAGTTTGAGTAAGCGCCAGGAGATGGTGAAGGCCAGGGAAGCCTTATGTACTTCAGTCAATGGGGTCACAATGAGTTGGACACGACTGAGCATATGAACAGCAACAACAACAATCTCATTTGATCTCTCTGATGAACCATACATGTTTGAAAGGCACACAGGTATCTTCTAAAACCTCTTCAAAATGAGGTAGATGGACATCTTGCATAGAGTAGAACTTCAAATATCTGGCAAATTTAATGGAAGATCTACCACACACTGGGTATTACTATCACAACCCATAGGAACTCACAGATTTCTTCTCTTTCTCGAAGTGTAACTACGGAAATTAGTATCTTTTATTTCCCCATTTAAGCTTCAGGGAAACAACTCATCATTAATTTTAAGGAATAAAGCGTCACAATAATCTTTACTGCTTAATTTGTAAAACTGTGTGTGAAAACCATGAAAGGTTAATTTGGAAGAGACCAACTGCAAATATTTCTCAATCATTAACACAGTATCAGAACAATAAGAGAGAAATAATCAGCGCACACATGTTTACGTGTTACACATGTGAGATCTCTATCAAGCACTATGGACAATTTAAAGGTCAAGCAATAAAACAATGCACAGACTACTACTAATTTATAACATATAGGACTTTAAGCTAACACACAACCATAACATACAATTCAAACATGATTTACACATGAAAGTGTATTTCCCATTTCTAGCTCATTCAAAACAGCAACATTCACTTTGAAATCAGGCCTCTTTAAAGAGCTACTGTATGGTTTTCAGTCCATTACCAGCACAGCACATCAGAGAGCACACATCAGACAGAGCTGTAACAAAGCAGAAGTAATGCGTTTTAGAAAGACAGGGTTTCCTAGGTTAAAAACACAAACAAAAGAACGTGTTCTGTGCGGCATCCACCACTCAGTAACGAAACTCAGATGGTGACACCGGCACGGGTCAGCGGTACCTGAACTCCCAAGCTGCAGAGCGGAGGACAGGGAATCCACCTCATCAGACTTGTTCCCTCTATCACCGTACAAGGGAGCACTGCCGTAGCAGGAGACACGACCGCATCACACGCAACCGAACCTCACAAACAGGAGCACATGTCCTCCAAAACAAACCATGACCAAGAGGAAGAAAAGTCAAAAGGAAAAAAGAAAAACCCGACAAGTTGAGCCTAACTACTCTCAGTTTTTCAGCTGAAATTTGTTGCTGTTTTACCTAACAGCAAACACTAACAATCAGGACAAATTTATATTTCAAGAAACCTTAAGTGTAAGAAAATACTATCAACATTATTATTACTATTATTATTATTTTCGGTGAATCGGGAGAAATGCTGTCAACTGATTTTTTGCCACAGAACATGTCAGTTGACTTATACAGCACCAGTAAGCTTAGGATGTGATATGTGAGAATAAAGACATTCATCTACCACAGGCAAATGATCTCTTTCCATTCTTTTTAAACTGTATATCCTTCACAAATTTTAAATCTATTTGAAGCAGTACAGTATATGCCACTAAGGATACTAACTTATATATACGTTGAAGTCTAAACCCTGATCAGTACTTAGTAATACAGTATCTAACCTGTAAAATGACATGTGGCCCTTTATTTGGTTTTCAAAGTCTTAGTTCACCTTTCACAGCCTTAGGGTCACATATGTGACTAACGAAGAGCCAGCACTCAGTACAGTGTTTGCTTTGTGCCAAGCCAGAAAAAATACAAATACACACATATGCACTTGCTCGGTCTTTCTTATAATGCTGTGATGTGAAAGAGGGAAAGAAAGTGAAGTCGCTCAGTCGTGTCTGCCTCTTTGCAACCCCATGGACTGTAGCCTACCAGGCTTCTCTGTCCATGGGATTCTCCACGCAAAAATACTGGAGTGGGTTACCATTTCCTTCACCCGGGGATCTTTCCAACTTAGGGATCAAACCCAGGTCTCCAGTATTGGAGGCGGACACTTTAACCTCTGAGCCACCATGGAAACCCATAAAAGAGGTACTAAAACTACCTTCATTTACAGATGGCAAAAAAAGTTAAACTTGTCCAGTATCACAGAGATACAGATAAAGTCTGAGACTGTAATCTTAAATTCAGTTTTTACTGTAAAAGTGACTCATTCCTGCCAAAGATGCAAACCACACAAAAATAAAAGATCCCTTCCATGTGTGATAGTGATGGCTACACAAAAATGTGAAAGAACTTAATGCTATGAAAACTTAAAACTGATTAAAGGAGTAAATTTTAATGTGAATTTTACTCAATAAAAAAAATCCCTATCATTCATTTTGTATGCTTATAAGCATGAGTAAGGAGAAGGCAATGGTACCCCACTCCAGTTCTCTTGCCTGGAAAATCCCATGGACGGAGGAGCTTGGTAGGCTGCAGTCCATGGGGTCACTAAGAGTTAGACATGACTGAACAACTTCACTTTCAGTTTTTACTTTCATGCACTGGAGAAGAAAATGGCAACCCACTCCAGTGTTCTTGCCTGGAGGATCCCGGGGACGGGGGAGCCTGGTGGGCTGCCATCTATGGGGTCGCACAGAGTTGGACACGACTGAAGCGACTTAGCAGCTGCAGAAGCAGCAAGCATGAGTAATAATGTGCTTAAAATAATGTATATACAATGAGAGTTTTCTTAAATACAATTGTGTTATGTATGCATGGTGGGGCAGACAGACTGCATTTGATGGCACTGCATGGACCCACGGTGACTTGCAGCTTCCACCCTCCAGCACTGGCATGGAGGGAGCTTCCAGCCCAGAGCCCTGACAGACCCAGAGCAGCGCCACGCCCAGGCCTGCCCGACCCCTGCAGCCGCCAGCACGCCTTCTGCTCCCGCCTCTGCACTGGAGAACAGCGGTGTCCTCTCCCTCCACTAAGCACGTGTGTGTGCTCAGTCCTCTCCCTCCACTAAGCACGTGTGTGTGCTCAGTCCTCGGGCACCACCGACTCTTTTGTGACCCTCTGTCCACAGGACTTCCCAGGCAAGAACACAGAATGGGTTGCCATTTCCTCCTCCAGAGGATCTTCCTGACACAGGAACTGAGCCTGTGTCTCCTGCACTGCACGCAGATTCTTCACCACTGAGCCACCAGGGAAGCCTTTTATATACAAACTGGCCTTGGGAAATCTCAGAAAGGCATTCTAGACAGAAAACAAACTGGGACTTTCTGGGTAATCACCTCTGGCAGCGAGTGAAGCTGCCACGAGGGACTTTGGGATCCTTTAGAATGAGGCGGTGGCAGCGTCCGCTTAGGGACCGTGGTCTCTAAGCAACACTGATATCTGTGTGGAGTGACTGGGGAAGATCTCTGCGCTCCACAAGCCTAAGGTGAAGAACTCTCCCAGGCTCATGTCCCGCCTCACAGACAGCACAGAACACACCTGTCCTCGCCTCTCTCCCCCAGAGTCTCCTCTCCACAGGATCCTCTAATATGAAGGAGTAAAACCCCCCTCGATTCTCCCTGTTACTAAAAAGCCAAGCATTTACAGAACTGTTGAAAAACAAAGCCTTTTAACTTAAATGAAAACTTCTCAACCTTGGAAAATCAGCAAACAAAATCCCAGCATATCTCCCCACTGGATTTCAATGATTGGTTAATTATTACCACGTTTGGCTTGCTAAACACATTCTCTACAAAGAATTCTCAAATCACTTCAAAACTTTTACTTTTTACTATAGGATAAGATCTTGTTTTTTTACTTGTTTTTCTCTCCGTATTTTAAGCTATGTGACTGAAGTACCTCTGTTAACAGTTTCCTGATAGAAAGCTGGGTAAAATTTTATCTGTTAATAGATCACTTAGATAATATAATGTATGGGTTTTCTGTTGGTTTTTCAGGCACAGCAGATGGAGATTTTGTAACAAAGAGTTGTTACATGGCAAGAGGGTAATGACAAAATAGAAGTTTATCATTCTTTTTCATGCTAACAATTTGAAGACTGGAGAAAATGTTCAAGATTAAAACTTGATGCTCAACCTTTAAAAAACACTATTTTTTTATTTTCAGGATTTAAATAGGACAACCGAAGACTATACTACCATCATTATAAACATGACCTGTTCCCTAAACTTCTTAAAAGAATATTCACATGCTATCACTTCTGTCTGTATAAAGCATGGGAAGGGCTCCCCTTCATTACCTCCAGTTTCAGAAACGCAGGGCCCAGAGATTAAAGACTTAGAGTCAATTCTCTACTGAAGCAGCAAAACTTGGACTAGAACCAAGTCTTCCGACCCCAAGACTAGTAAGGCTCCTTTCTTTAAGCTGCATTTCACAAAAGTCAAAGCATGAGTAATAATGTGCTTAAAATAATGTATATACAATGAGAGTTTTCTTAAATACAATTGTGTTATGTATGCATGGTGGGGCAGACAGACTGCATTTGATGGCACTGCATGGACCCACGGTGACTTGCAGCTTCCACCCTCCAGCACTGGCATGGAGGGAGCTTCCAGCCCAGAGCCCTGACAGACCCAGAGCAGCGCCACGCCCAGGCCTGCCCGACCCCTGCAGCCGCCAGCACGCCTTCTGCTCCCGCCTCTGCACTGGAGAACAGCGGTGTCCTCTCCCTCCACTAAGCACGTGTGTGTGCTCAGTCCTCTCCCTCCACTAAGCACGTGTGTGTGCTCAGTCCTCGGGCACCACCGACTCTTTTGTGACCCTCTGTCCACAGGACTTCCCAGGCAAGAACACAGAATGGGTTGCCATTTCCTCCTCCAGAGGATCTTCCTGACACAGGAACTGAGCCTGTGTCTCCTGCACTGCACGCAGATTCTTCACCACTGAGCCACCAGGGAAGCCTTTTATATACAAACTGGCCTTGGGAAATCTCAGAAAGGCATTCTAGACAGAAAACAAACTGGGACTTTCTGGGTAATCACCTCTGGCAGCGAGTGAAGCTGCCACGAGGGACTTTGGGATCCTTTAGAATGAGGCGGTGGCAGCGTCCGCTTAGGGACCGTGGTCTCTAAGCAACACTGATATCTGTGTGGAGTGACTGGGGAAGATCTCTGCGCTCCACAAGCCTAAGGTGAAGAACTCTCCCAGGCTCATGTCCCGCCTCACAGACAGCACAGAACACACCTGTCCTCGCCTCTCTCCCCCAGAGTCTCCTCTCCACAGGATCCTCTAATATGAAGGAGTAAAACCCCCCTCGATTCTCCCTGTTACTAAAAAGCCAAGCATTTACAGAACTGTTGAAAAACAAAGCCTTTTAACTTAAATGAAAACTTCTCAACCTTGGAAAACAGCAAACAAAATCCCAGCATATCTCCCCACTGGATTTCAATGATTGGTTAATTATTACCACGTTTGGCTTGCTAAACACATTCTCTACAAAGAATTCTCAAATCACTTCAAAACTTTTACTTTTTACTATAGGATAAGATCTTGTTTTTTTACTTGTTTTTCTCTCCGTATTTTAAGCTATGTGACTGAAGTACCTCTGTTAACAGTTTCCTGATAGAAAGCTGGGTAAAATTTTATCTGTTAATAGATCACTTAGATAATATAATGTATGGGTTTTCTGTTGGTTTTTCAGGCACAGCAGATGGAGATTTTGTAACAAAGAGTTGTTACATGGCAAGAGGGTAATGACAAAATAGAAGTTTATCATTCTTTTTCATGCTAACAATTTGAAGACTGGAGAAAATGTTCAAGATTAAAACTTGATGCTCAACCTTTAAAAAACACTATTTTTTTATTTTCAGGATTTAAATAGGACAACCGAAGACTATACTACCATCATTATAAACATGACCTGTTCCCTAAACTTCTTAAAAGAATATTCACATGCTATCACTTCTGTCTGTATAAAGCATGGGAAGGGCTCCCCTTCATTACCTCCAGTTTCAGAAACGCAGGGCCCAGAGATTAAAGACTTAGAGTCAATTCTCTACTGAAGCAGCAAAACTTGGACTAGAACCAAGTCTTCCGACCCCAAGACTAGTAAGGCTCCTTTCTTTAAGCTGCATTTCACAAAAGTCATGTAGTTACAACTGTATATAACGACAAAGAAACCATCTAAAAATCTGAAAATTAGAAACCAGGTTTTAGTTGGTAATTATTTGTGCTGTTAAGAGAAGCAGTGAGGTGACTACCTCAGAAACTGCTGCACATCACAGCCTCAGAGCCATCTCTCCCTGTGGCGTCCTCTGAGCCCAGCACCTCTCCAGCGCACAGGGCAGGAGCAGGCGGCGTGGCCACAGCGGGCACTGGGCTGCGGGCAGACACAGGCAGCCCCACCACCGACCCTGCCACCCAGTGTGGCTCTTCCCCAAGTGCCCACCAGCAGCACAGGCTCTGCTGGTTAAGGGAAAGCTCAGAGACCACAAAAGCCACAAAACATCAAGGTGTTAAAAAAGCTTTTCAGATAAATGTTTTAAAATTTAGAAAGAATGAGTCTTATTCAAATTAAATGGCTTAAATACTGTAAATCGGTATAATTTAAGAAAAATAATTAAATCCACATCGGTTACATCTGGTTTGTACAGATATGTGCACACACACCCAGACAAATGAAAAACTCTCCCCTTCCAGGAAGGAGGGGGCCAAACACAGTGTATGTGTGTGTATAGAAGCCGTGTGTGTATGTGTGTAGAAGCTGTCTGCGTGTGTGTGTCTGCACGGGTATGTGTAGAAGCCGTCTGTGCAAAGAGCATGTCAGGACTGGGCTCCCTGCCGGGGAAGGAGTGGTGCTGCTCCATCTACAGGAAGAAAGAGCAGCCGGTGGACAAGACGTGTAATGGGAGTTCGGAGTACAAGGAAAGCCTGAGGCAAATGGAAGAAACTTAGCTGGGATGTCATAAAGAATGATAATGAAGCACGAAGGACCCCTCGAAGAGGCAATGAGCAAACAGAAGAAATCAGGACAACGCGCTAAAGAGAAGAAATTCCAATCTCAACGGTACAGCATCAAGTTTACAACCAGCTGCTTGCGGGTAACTGCTCTTTCTCCTTTACCTTAAGATTGCAGACTAATGTTGGTAGATGACGGTTTATACTGCACACATTCCAGAAATTCAAAAGAAAAGTTATAGGTTTGGAGCTAAAGGAAGCAAGTTGTTAAAAATCAGTGCTGCAGCTCACATGAACAGAAGGTCTTCCCAGCACGCAAATATGACAGCCTTGTGAAGGCCATTTCCACCAACGAGAAACCCTCGGGGCGGCTGTCTACTATCAGCCTTGGGTATACCAGAACTCGTCTATCTGACACCGAAAATCCAAGTGGGTAACAGCAAACAAAGCGCTTAAAACAATCCTTAGTGCCTTCTTCTTGGTCTATTCCAAGTGCTTTGAATGATATTGTGTATAAACTAAAAGGAAATAAGAGTATAACACTTTGGATTTTAATGACATTTTTAACACTAACATTGTTAAGTTCTATTGCAGGTACTCTGATCACGCTTTATATGAAGTGTCTGAGTTAAATCCTCACATCACCTCCAGCAAGCTTTACACAGTAAGACTGGGATTTCAACACACCTCTGCTGGTACAGCTGGAAAGCTCCATTACTCTCTCCTTTCTGAGCAGCTCCTGCTGGTGGCCCCAAACAGAAGCAGCCTCTCTCGCTTGTCCCCGGTTAAACCAGCTCTCGGGGCAGCTGTCCCACCTCCCAAGAAGAGGGCACCAAGGGTGAGGCTGGCCTCGCTGCCCAGCTGGGCACAGTCCCACTTCCTGCTGAGCCCACAGGATCGAGGCCTCTCCCCACCCACCCCTGCAGCCACTCCACCCTGGCTGGTGAGCCAGACAGACCCCGGACTCCTCCCCAGTGCAGGCGCCTTCCTGACGCAGCGTTCGGTCTGTGCCGGCATCTGAACACGCTGAGCACACGGCTCTCCCGGCACCGTGCCCACAGTCGAGCACCCCCGTCCACCCTCTGCCCTCTCAGAGAGACGCGGGCTGCCTCCTCAACAGATGCCCGGCACAAAGCAGACGCTCAACAGGTGACTGATGAAATGCTTTCCAAACACACATCAGGAGAATGCGTCTTGGTGAGAGTGGGGCCGTGGGGTAAAACTGTTAGGGGAAGCACGCAGACCGAAACCGCCCACCACGGCCAGGCACCATAGTAACATCCGCATGAGCTGTTGCACGACAGGAAGTCCTGGCAAGGAACACAGAACTAATAAGCCTCCACCAACAGGAAGAGTTCGGGAAAGGTCAAAAGGAGACACCACCTGTCCCACCACCTCCCAGATTCCTTCTTTCTGTTGTCCATCTTGGCTGAACAAGACCTGCACCACCAGGAAGGACTCTGAGTCAGAATGATGGGCTAAAGATATCCAGGAGACCAATCCCAGCACCATAAAACCCAGTACTGCAGGCCATGTGACAGAGCAGTTCTCCTGGGTTCCCTGACCCTCCTGCTCTCCACCCAGGTGCCCTTTTCCAATAAAATCTCTTGCTTTTTCAGCACATGTCTCCTTGGACAATTCATTTCTGAGTGTTAGATAAGAGCCCAGTTTCGGGCCCTGGAAGGGGTCCCCCTTCCTGCAACAAAACGACAGGCAGGCAGGTGATCCTACTTCTGTTGGGAGAAAAAGGAAACCATGACTCTGAGTGTGAAAAGTCCCGGCAGTATGGTTACCAACCCCTCTCGGTCCCCATCCTACTCAACCACGCCATGTTTGACCCTGGCTGATCCATCCTCCCTGGAAACCTCCTCTGAGTCCACATCTCCCCGGAAGACCCCACAGCCCCTGAGATGGAGACCCCTGTCGCCCCTCCCAGTCTCCCCGCCGCAGCCCCACACCCCACGGGCTTCCACGCAGCTGGCTTCCTCTCCCCAGGCCACCGTGGCAGTGAGGTCACAGCTGTCCCTCTAAACCAGAACTGCATCCTCGAGCGACACTCTGCCCATGGCCCAGAGCGCTGTTGCAGTCATAGTTCTGCACATGCGCGTGCACACACACACACACGCACAGGCCTGCTCACGTCTTAGGCAGCCTCCTCATCGACTCCACTCCTCTCTCCCACAGCTCTGCTCTGAGCACCTCCCTGAGGGGGCCTCTGAGAAGGATGCAGATGGGGTTTAAATCACAGGACACTTTATGAAGGGGAGGCCCAAGGACCCCGTTGTCTGGGGGTTGCTGGTCTTTGCCAGCTGCCATTCACTCTAAACACAACCCCAGAACACAGAAGCTTTTGCCCGACATCACTTTGCACAGCAAGAAAAACTCATCTGCCTCTGACCAGCAAGAGAAGTAAGGCCTGAATTGAGGAAAATAAAGTGTAAATTGCGAGCTTCAGCATTATGCCAGGTTTCACACTGCACTTTCACAGCCAGCCTCTTCCACAGTCCCAGTCTTCCTTAAGCAACAGTTCTGTCTTCTCGTTTCCAGATTGCACGTGTATGCACCCCCTCCCAGCATGTACTACTAGACACACACAGAGCCACTTTCTCTGAATTTACCAGAGTTCCATGAACTCGCCTGTGCTCAATAAATATTAACTGAATTCATCCTTTACCTGAATGTCAGTGGCATTACCTGGTCATAATTTATTTGCACAAATAATGAAAAAAAAAACCTCACAGAGTTATATGCTGCTGCTGCGAAGCTGCTTCAGTAGGGTCTGACTCTGTGCAACCCTATAGACGGCAGCCCACCAAGCTCCTCTGTCCACAGGATTCTCCAGGCAAGATTACTGGAGTGAGTGCCATTTCCTTCTCCAATGCATGAAAGTGAATAGTGAAAGTCAAGTCGCTCAGTCGTGTCCGACTCTTAGCGACCCCATGGACTGCAGCCCACCAGGCTCCTTTGTTCATGGGATTTTCCAGGAAAGAGTACTGAAGTGGTTTGCCATTGCCTTCTCCAACAGAGTTATATGAGATTTCTTATATTACTAATATAGCATAGGCAGATAAAAACACAATAAGTGATGCTATGTTTTTCATTACTGTTCCTGACTGAGTGTGAACACTTAGCCTTGAGCACACCCTTGGACACCGAAAACTGCCGACTCTAATTCGTCACTGGTAACTACTGAGGCATCACCCTAGGGAGGAGTGAGTCTAAGTGGAAACGGATTAAAGAAGGCTGCTTCCATGAGGTATAGTGAGATACTCTCCTTAGTGGCAAAACTCCTTAAAGCTTTATAAATCTTCATATTACTCAAAGAACTCTTTTTATTTTCTATGCAAGAAACCATTTAAAGCGTTTTCCTTTATAAAAAATGTTACTTGGAATTCCTCTGGATTTAAACACACTTGGTTTTAAGAAATGAAATAAACTCCCATGTGTGTTACTTTCTAAACTCAAGTCATAAATGTTCATTTGAAGCATATTAATTTTCAGGCTTCAAACTGTTCTCAAAAGCTTAAGGAAAGATGACTGAGAGTTAAGTGAAGCTGTTTATTTTTAATCTTCAGTTAATTTTTTACTGCTAAGTAGGGTTTCCCAGGTGGCACTGGTGTTAAGAACCCATCTGCCAATGCAGGAGACATAAAAGATGCAGGCTCAATCCCTGGATCGAGAAGATCTTCTGGAGGAGGGCATGGCAACCCACTCCAGTCTTCCTGCCTGGAGAATCCCTGGACAGAGGAGCCTGGAGGGCTGCAGTCCACGGGGTCGCAGAGTCGGACACGAATGAACTGCCTTAGCAGGCACACACCGCTCATGAGGTGGCCTCCAGGCTAGCCTACTCAACTGGCTGAGAGGCCTCAGAGCTGGTGTGAGCCCTCCTGCTCTGTCTGCCCCTCCTGTTCCGAGCTCCGCTTCCTGCAAACAGGTCGGCTCGGCCTGCGGCCGGCGCTCTGCCCAGTGTGCACCTGGTGCGGTGGCAACCCCCGAGGCCCCAGACACGCTCGTCCTGCCTCAGGCACCTCACTGTAGTGCGTGCCACACTGCCCACTCGGTCACTCTCTGGACAGCGACCATGCAGTGGTGCTTATGTTCCCTCGCCGGTTGAAGGCCCCAGAGCCTGCGCACAGTCCCGGCACCGCCTCTAACTCCAGGGCCCCGTGACACGCTGCATCTGTCTCCTGGACACGTGGGTCTCATGTCCGTCTTGTATCACATGGTCCCCTGGCAGTCTCAGAATCTCGCTTCCCATCAGAGCTCCACACACTGTAACTGTTATGAACACTGGTCTGGCTCTGTAATCTACCAACTACTTGCCTTTGAGCAACTTCCTTAACCCCTCTGCCTCAGTTTCTTCACTGGTAAAGTGAAACCAACAGTAGCTCACCACCTCAGAGCTTCTGTGAAGATCCACGGATTCACCATCTGTAAAGCTCAAGGCAGCGCCTGGCACACAGCAGGCACCACCTCCATGTTTCTTAAAGTAACCAGATGGCGATCTAACTACTGGAGTAAGAACATCTAGCTTCAGTTCATCTACAAGCTGGGACTGGACTCTGAAGTCAGGGACACCTGGGTTTGAACCTAGCTGTCGTCCAGAAGCTGGGCCTTGGAAGCCAACTTCAGTCAGCTTTGGTGTCCTTGTATGTTTTAAAACAAAAGGAAATGAAAAGGACAAGGTATGTGTCTGTGTGTGACATACTACCCATTCTGAAGGGCTGTCAGAGGTGTGTGTGTGTGTAAGGTGTGTGTCTGTGACATACTCCCCATTCTGAAGGGCTGTCAGAGGTGTGTGGGTGTGTGTGTAAGGTATGTGTCTGTGTGTGACATACTCCCCATTCTGAAGGGCTGTCAGAGGTGTGTGTGTGTGTGTGTGTGTAAGGTGTGTGTCTATGTGTGACATACTCCCCCCTCTGAAGGGCTGCAGAGGCTGACCCACTGACGAACCAGCCTGCACGGCAGAGGCCATGCACTGTTGCCCGGCCTCACCTGCACCAAGAGAGGCCCCAGGACCCAACCTGCCCAGGGGACCCTGAGAACTCTGCTGGGGGCATTTTCTGGGAGCAGCTTTCCCTCCTGAGAAGCCACTGTCTGGACGTGGCCTTGAGGCCAGGGGCTGGGGTCTTCACTGCCCACCTGCCGACCACCAGGCAGGGCCCAAGGGTGACGGCTCAGGAAGCAGGAGGGGGCGCCGATTTCTGACCCCAAACTGCTTGCTCACACAACACTCATCAAAAGTCTCCCTGCAGCCACGTGCAGGCCCTCGATGCCCAACGACTGGAAGGTGCCTCGCCTACAGGCAGCATTTGCACCGTCATGCCTGGACATCAGCCCCGCCCGCCATCAGGCGCCTCACAGTCTCTGGGGCCCGGGTCTGGAGGACGTGATGCCCTCCTCCCGGGCTCTGCTGCCAGATCTCCCGCGGGCCCGCTCACCACCCTCTGCAGCCTCCCCTCAGACTCAGGACCGCGGGTGGTAACTGCCCACAGCTGGTCTCTCCCAGCAAACAGGCACACACCTGTCTGATCCTCTTCCACAGGTGTAATCACACACAGACAGCTGGGGCCCCTTTTTGAAAGGGTGAAATAGTCTTTAACCATTCACTGAACATACTCTTCTGAGCAGAAACAACACAGGATTTTATTAATTTCTAACCATATCTGAGAACCACTGCTGTTGTTCAGTCACTCAGTCACATCCGACTCTTTGTGACCGCGTGGACTGCAGCACGCCAGGCCTCCCTGTCCCTCACCATCTCTTGGAGTTCACCCACGTTCACGTGCACTGCGTCGGTGATGCCATCCAGCCGTCTCATCCTCTTCTCCTTCCGCTCTCAATCTTTCCCAGCATCAGGGACTTTTCCAATGAGTCGTCTGTGTGCTCATTTGACCAAAATAATGGAGCTTCAGCATCAGTTTCTCCAGTGAACTCGGGGTTGATCTCCCTTAAGGCTGACTGGCCTGATCTCCTTGCTGTCTAAGGGACTTTCAGGAGTCTTCTCCAGCACCACGGTTTGAAGGCACCAATTCTCTGGTGTTGTGCCTTCTTTACAGTCCAGCTCTCACAACCGTACGTGACCATCAGGAAGACCACAGCCTTGACTATACAGACCTTTGTTGGCAGACTGATGTCTCTGCTTTTCAACACAATGCTTAGGTTTGTCATTGCTTTCCTGCCAAGAAGCAATCGTCGTCAGATTTCATGGCTGCAGTCACCATCTGAAGTGATTTTGGAGTCCAGGAAGAGGAAACCTGTCACTGTTTCCACCTTTTCCCTTCAGTTTGCCAGGCAGTAGGGGGAGGATGCCATGATCTTAAGTTTCTTTAACATTTAGTCTTAAGCCAGTCTTTCACTCTCCTCGTTCACCCTCATTAAGAGGCTCTTTAGTTCCTCTTCGCTTTCTGTGGTACCAACTGCATACCTGACATTGTTGAGGTTTCTCCCGCCTGTCTTGATTCCAGCCTGTAACTCACCCAGCCCCACATTTCCCATGATGTGCTCAGTCTACGGATTAAACAAACGGGGTGACAGCAGACAACCCTGTCATACTCCTTCCTCGATCTTGAGCCAGTCAGTTGTGCCATACAGGGTTCTAACTGTTGCTTCCTGACCCACATACAAGGTTCTAACTGTTGCTTCCTGACCCACATACAGGGTTCTCAGGAGACAGGTAAGACGGTCTGGTATTCCCATCTCTCTAAGAGTGTTCCACAGAACTGTAACAGACTATAAAATTACTTCAGGCGCGTGCGCTAGACAGAGCCTCCTCTCCTCCTCCCTGCCCAGACAGCAGCAGCACGCACGCAACCAACCCCCAACCTGCAATTCCTCAGGCCAGGGCTCAGCCGTGGCCCAGTCCGCCCAGTCACAAACTTGTGGTGCTTTTCAGTGTATGGCCTTTGAAAACAGAATCCTCTCTGTAGGAATTTACTGCTTTAAAGGTAATTAGAGTGCTTTCTGAAAGTATTGTATTCTTTAGTTTCTGTCCAGAAATCTTACAAACACAAAAAAATTTACAGAAAAAAAGGTAGTGTATTCACCTCCCTCACTATATAAAACTGGGACATATATTACTAGATGATTAAGCAGGTTGTATATAACAGTAAAAACTATGTTTAACTAACATTGTCAACCCATCTGATCTTGGCTATTGTGACAACTAAATGCTTTTATTTCCCAAAACAGGCATGAAGGAAAAGACTTTAAAATTTGCCTAAAGCTGTATGTTCCTCTGAGCTTTTCAATTAAGAAAAAACTGAGGAACCCACTATCTAAATACATCTCTGTGTAGTTCAATATTTAAAATAACTCAAAGCTGATGAAACGTTCAGGCAGAAATGTCTCTAGATGAATGTGAACAAGCAGAAGGATACCCCCATGTAGTACAGACACCCTGAGCCACGCGTTCATCACCAAGCTCCAGCCCGCCTCTCTGTGAGCTCTCCCCAGGCACCTGTCCCGACAGCCCCATGCACCCACGCGCCCGACGGCCTGCAGTCAAGCCTCCCGCCCTGGAGTGGGGTTTGCGGGAAGGCCAAGCTGAAGCCAGCAGGCCACGCCTCACCCCACAGCCACAGGCCTGCCACGCCTCACGGCAGGAGCGGGTGCTCGCCCTGAAGACTGCTCTCAGATGGGACCTTCTAGAAAAAGAAGTCTGAGGCCATACTAACCAGTTGCTAAGCAGTCTGTCAGCTTTTGTCTCACAAAAGCCAAGTCATCACCAACAGAGGTGGGCCATGAAGACGCGCACAACATGGCCCCCAGTCTTGAGAAAGCCTCATGTGCAGAGCACAGGCAAGTGGCATCCCGGCGGCGACAGGAGCTGGTGTCAGCTCTGCTCTCAGACAGCAGGGACACGGTCTAGTCAAGCGGCCGGGCTGACTGGGCTGACCCTCGCCAAGAGGGGCCCTAAGACCTGGCCATTTCAAGAGCAGAAGGCAGGTAACAACCAAGTATGGACCCCACTTCTAATACCAGACAGTAAGGCAGAGTAAACTGTGCTTCCACAAGCTTCCAGTGCAAATGAACACCTGAACATGAAGCCATTCTTGCAGGCACAGCCAGGAGCATAAAGGCCCCTCCCAACTATCTGTAATGCCCAGCAAAGCCCAGGCCCCCTCACCATCCAAGCTCTTGCCAACAGCAACGTGCCCGCCACAGGGGCGAGCGGAGGAGCTGCCACAGAGGCTGTAAGGCCTGCAAAGCCAAAAACTGTTATTCCCTTTCAGAAAAGCATTGCTGACTCTTGTTAAAAGGCACACAGAGTATTTTATGACTTTGGGATGGGAGCAGATCAGGAAAGGGGAGCTGAGGAAAATATCTCAAGCCACTGGGCTGAAACAAAAAGGTTTGCTAAAGGGCCAGTTAAATGGGAAGTTCACATTTCTAAAAAACTGCCTTGACTATCATCCTGTGTGAGACTACTAAAATGTGACCCCGAATACACACAGAGCCCCAGGATTCCTGGCCCTCTGGGGCTGGGTAACTGAACTAACCCTGTGGGGCTTTTCTCTGTCTTTCCTGCAATCGTGTAACATGAAGGCCGTCTCTGCTTTCACCCACATGGGCCTACAGTCTTTTCCACGTGGCCATAAAGCAGACCGCATGTGCCTGCTGCCCCTGCCCCAGCACACCGCCACCTGCAGGGAACCAGAGCACCACGCTTACCCACGAGAGGCTGCTGGTCTGTCCTCACCCAGGAGCACTGCCCTCTCAAAGCCAGACAGTCTCTTCTGGAACTTAGGTGACTGGTGACCGGCAGGAGCAGAGCTGTGCATGCTCTGGGTGAGGCGCCAGCCTTCCCACTGCTGTGACTTCATCGGCAAGACCCCTCAGCCCTCCTTCTGACCCCGTCACCTGCTCAGCCGCCGCCAGAACTCTTCCAGCACACAGCTAGAATCGTCAGGCAGCAGCAAACCCCCCCGGATATGTCCTCACCCTCTCCTTTAGCACTCCCACACCCTCGACCGTGAGCAAAGCTTGGCTCTCCTCAGGACACAGTTTCCTGAAGCTCTCCCACCGCTGAAACAGGCTCACAGAGCCCTGATGAGACCCAGCCACGGCTGACATCACAGAGCCTGACGCCAGAAGAGGGGAGCCGCAGTCTGAAATCCCCACGACTCAGGGACTGTGAGACCAGGCGGTAAAGGACGGGGACACACTGAGGGGAGACACGCTCTGCGACTGTGACCAGCTGGAAAGCAGGAAGCACAGCAAGTGATGCTCCACAAAGACTGCTCAGTGTTTCTGAGGTCAGAAGTCAAGCGCCAGGAGACAGGACCACACAGCATCACCATGGCAACGGCTGGGCGCCTGGGGCCAGTCCCGCCACCTGTCTCCCGGATCACCTCTGCACCACCGTGCTTGGCCGCTGGAGACCTCACGAGAGCAACTCTGCTTGTCCCAAGGGAGCAGACTGCCTGTTCTACAAAGTCACTCCCAAAGGGAAACGTCCTACACTGCTCACTGATCAGCGACCCCTATTGGCTCCTTCTTTAAAACAGGGCCAGAGCCGGCTGCTTCTTACAACTCCCCACACCACCGGCCCCCTCAGCCACCGCCCCTAGCTGTGTTACTGGTCCCCTTGCCCCTGCGGCAGCCTCGCCTCACTACACCCAGCTCTTAACACAGCAGCCATAAGAAGTCCTGAAAAGCTCAAGTCAGAGGACGTGCTTCTTTGCTCGAATCCCTGC
The DNA here is from genome assembly GCA_006408675.1 of Madoqua kirkii. NCBI lineage: Eukaryota > Metazoa > Chordata > Mammalia > Artiodactyla > Bovidae > Madoqua > Madoqua kirkii. The sequence continues at coordinate 14,427 of SJYC01075041.1, read as the reverse complement.
AAAGCATTTCCTGGACACTCCAAGCAGAGGCCAAAGTCCTGCGCAGTGGACCTCCCTGTCGCCCCACACCCTCTGGGTCTCACGCACCCTGGCCCCATTCATGTGGTGGCAAGGCTGCCGCGGGGCCACCACACCCACCTCGGCCAGGGAGCCCCAACTTCCTGAGGCCCTCACTCCAGTGGGATCTCAGGGAGCCCCCAGCACCCCCAGCCCTATTTAAAATCACCACCACTCCTTTTTGTTTTAGCTACAGCACTTACCAAACACGACCCACACCCAGTTCAGTTCACTATTTTATCACTGCTTCCCCAGAGAGAATGAAAGCTCCCAGAGGTCAGGCATTTTCATCTGCTCTTTTTCACAGCTCTTTGCTTAGTGTCTAGGTGCCTGGGTACCAGCAGATACTTTGTGAGGAGCTGTGGGTCAGTGAGTCTGTAAGGGTAAGAGTCAGGCCTGGGTTCAAGCTAACATTTCTAAGATATGAACTGGTAAACGAGGTACTAGACTGGAGAGGAGATGCTGCCGTGAAGACCAAGATGCATGCAGCCTTAGGAGGATCTATTCTTACCTTGGTAATGAGCCTTTCCCCCCCCCTCTCTCATTTAGAGGAAAGGAAGTAAAATACATAAATTAAGAGAACTTGTATTCAACATAATTCTATTTAGAGTGCCTGGACTGAGCCCTATTTTCAGGGCTCATAAAATCATAGTTATTTTGTTATATTTCTAATATATACCTCCTAATCTCACCACCACAGAAGATTTTTATTGATAGGGAGTATATTTGCATGATACACCAACTTCGAAGAAATGACTAAAACATTCAATTGTAATTCTTAAAACAGAAAACAATCTTCTTAATAAGAAGATCAATTTTTAGAAAATTTTATGAAATTCAACTCCATCCTTCAACTATCTTTTACTGTTTTCCTTTAGCCACTGATCTTTCTCTAAACTAGACAGATTCTTTTCTAAATTAATTACTGCAGAAGGCTCAGATAAAAATAACTATTTATCAAGCTACTTTAGAACAAAGAGGAGAAGCAGTTAAGAAGAGCTGACATTTGCAGATAAGGACAATACAAGCATCCTTTGATGGAAGCCTGTTTACCTGCCAGGCAGACAACATCCATCCGTCAGCCCCGAGAACAAAAATGGCATTAAACTGAGCACCACTTACCGTCACTACACACATAACGTGACCCTAGCTACCAGATCAAGGTGTAAGGCGTGTTGCTTCAGTTAACCAAAATAAAAGCTTTCTTTAAGACAGCACCTTACAATAAGGCTATGCCAGAATATTTTGCTAAGGGATCCCCTCCGACCCCACAAAAGCTAAATAAAGAGAAGAGGGAGGAGTAAAGGCAACCCGCTTCTCGTTTCAGTGCCGAGGCAGCGTGGCCCAGCAAGCCTTGGAGACTCTCTGGCAGCTCGCCTCTCCCCAGGAACGCAGCAGCTGCACTTCTGCGACAGCACTGCTGACGGACGCCAGCTCCCTAGTGAAGGTTTCCCTTTTTGTGGAAACACAGCAAACTAACCACACCGTGTCCAAATTCAGTTAATAGGTCCCATTGGCACACTGACGATAAAGCCATTCTAGTCAACGCAAGTCAGGGTTTCAACTGTTTTGTAGCTCTAACGGTGTCGTGTTTTTTTTTACTTACCAAGTCCTAAAAGATCAACAGTGGGCTCTGCAGCTTTTTTAGGGCTGGTACTTTTTTTAGGTTCCAATTGCTGATCTTCTTTCTTCTGCAGCTTTAAAGTAAATAATCAGATTTATTATTTTTTTTTCAAATAAATTGAACAAGACTGTTAAGCCTCAATTAGGCATACTTTTGATAAAGTTAATATAATGTAGCATATGAAGCACAGTATGATAAACCTAGAGTGTTTATTATCATAAACTGGTTAACATAATCACTCAACTTGAAATGATAAACTGGACATACTAGGACCCCAAGATGGTAAATATAGAACTTTTATCTTAATGTACTTGTTCTTAAGCATCTAAACCCTTTAGGTGAACGCTGTACACTTCACAGCAGTGCCTGCTCCCTGTGCCGCCGGGCGGGCCCCAGAGCCTGAGCGCAGAGCACATCTCTCTTCCCCAGGCTGCCAGCACAGGCGGGCACCCCTGGCCCTACCGGAACCCGGCTGACACGCAGGCAGCACTCGCTCTACTGAGCCCCGCAGACATGCCGCTGCTCACAAACCCAACATTTGCGGCAGCCAGCGTGGGGCGCTTTTTCTGCATCTGCTCACCCTGTGTCTCTGGGCTGCAAACACTTCATCACTGTTATATCTGTTATGGTACTCCATGATCAGCGACCTTTGATGCTACCCTGAACTGTTTTGGGGTGCCGTGAACCACACCCACATAAGGCAGCAATCAATAAACGTGTGTCCTGACTGCTCCACAAATCGACGGCTCCCCATCCCCTCCCTTGCCTCGGGCCGCCCTGTTTCCTGAAACACAGCAATTAGACTGAAACCAGGCCAATTAGTAACCCTACAGGGGTGTCCAAGTGCTCAAGGAAAGGAACAGTTCCACGTCCCTCACTTTAAATTAAAAGCTAGAAATGATTAAGCTCAGTGAGGAAGGAACATCAAAAGCCAAGACAGGTCGAGAGTAGAGGTTCTGTACCCAATAGCCAAGTTGTGAATGTAAAACAAAAAGTGTTACTCCAGTGAATACACACATGGTAAGAAAACAGATACAGTCTAGTGCTGACACAGAGAAAGCTTTAGGGGCCTGGACAGAAGATCAAACCAGCCACACCATTGCTCTAACCCAAAGTCTAATCAGAGCAGAGCTCAAGCTCCCTTCAACCTTAGAGAGCTGACAAAGGCAGAGAAGCTGCAGAAGAGCCCTCTGAAGCCAGCAGAGGCTGGTCCGTGAGCTGCTAAGGACAGAGGTCGCCTCCAAATGTAGAACTGTGAGGTGAAGCAGCAAGTGCTGACGTGGCAGCTACAGCAAGTGACCCAAGAGCTAACAAAGACAGTGCATGAGGGTGGCTACACTGAACAGCAGATTTTAATGCAGACCAAACGATCCTCAGTCAGAAGACGCACCTAGGACTTTCACAGCTAGAGACGAGAAGCCACTGCCTGGCTGGAAAGCTTCAAACGACAGGCTGACGCTCCTGTTAGGAGCTAATATAGCTGTTGACTTAAAAGCTGAATGCCCGTTTACCATTCAAAACTTCTGGAGCCCTTAAATTATGCTCAATCTATGCTGTCTGAGCCCTGTAAGCGGAACAAATGGGTTGCATGACAGAATATCTCATAGATGGTGATCCCTCTGTTGAATCTGAAAGCCACTTGAAAAGGATTTGCCATTCCAGATGCCATTAAGAACTTTCGTGATTTTCAAGAAGAGGCCCAAGTATCAACATTAACAGGAGTCTGGAAGAAGCCAGTTCCAATCCCCACGGATGAGTATAGAGGGTTCAAGACTTTATAAAGGAAGGAACTGCAGATGCGACAGGAACTGTGCAAGACCTGAAGCTAGAAGCGGCGCCTGAAGGTGTAACTGCATCACTACAACCCCAGGGTGAAACCCTCACAGAGGAGGAACTGCCTCTTACGGGTGAGCAAAGAAAGCCGTTTCTTGGGATGGAATTTGCTTCTGGTGAGGATGCTGTGAACATCAGTGAATGACAACAGAGTATGTAGAATGTCACATAAACTCAGTTGACAAACTGTGCTGACGAAACTTCAGCATGTCGTCATCTTACTGCAGGCGGAGGGTCTCACTTCCGCGCTGCTGACTGCTGACTGTCCCGAGTGGCGGTTGTTGAAAGCTGGAGCAGTTGTGGCAATTTCTTAAAATAAGACAGTGGTGAAGTCTGCCACATCTGCTGACTCTTCCTTTCACAAACAATTTCTCTGTGGCGTATGATGGCTGTTTAATGGTATTTTACCCGCAGGAGAATTTTCAAAACTTGGAGTCATATTTCTAACTACAAGCTGATACTTTGTAAACCCCCTCCCCCAGCACACTTCATCCACTCTCACCCCCATCGTTGCCTCTGGCAACCTCCACTCTGTCCTCGGTGTCCACTAGCTTCCTTGTTTGTTTAGTTTCCAGACACAAGTGAGGCTGTATGTATCTGTTTTTCTCTGACTTAATGTTACTGAACATAATACCCTCATAGTCCATCCGTACTGTTATAAACGGCAAGACCTCCTTCCTTTTCATGGCTGAATAATATTCCACTGAATATACCACCTACCTCTCTTAAGCCAGGAAAATACAACATTCATTCTATCACTCATTCATTTCTCAAACCACCCTACAAGATCATTTCTTCAGCTACCTGAAGAATTCATAGCTTAGTTGTTACATGAGTTCGTTTTTTGATAGCTATACAAATATATAAATTTCTAAGAACATATATCTCCCTTTGTTTTTGGTCGCTACTGTCTGTCTCAGAATTTTTTTTTTTTCACTAACTAGCCTACCATAATAGATATTGATTCTTTAATAACCTTCTCAAACACATAATTATCAGCCTGTAACTGTATTTAATTCTCAGAAATTTAACATAATCCATTTCACATTCTCTTTTTCAACATTCAGCACAGGTTTGAGACATACCCTGCTTATTAGCAAAATAATTTCAAAGAAAGCATAGTCTACAATAACAAAATAAGCAACTCTTTTCAACTGAATACTTAAACTGCTATACCTTCCTTCTCTGTTTTTATAACTGGACAACCTGTGTTACTACAAGCACTTCAGTCTGTAAGGGAGCTGGGGAGTGAGCGGACACAAGCACACAGACGTCCAGTCCTCCTGGGACAGGTCCTCCCTGGCCACAGCCCTGGCTGTGATGCTCTGGGTATTATACCTGCAAGTATCATATGTTTGTTGTTATTGTTTAGTCACCAAGTCATGTCTGTCTTTGCAACCGCATGGATGGAAGCCTGCCAGGCTCCTCTGTCCACCACTTTTCCGGCAAGAACACTGGAGTGGGTTGCCATTTCCTCCTCCAGGGGATCTTTCCCCCAGGGACTGAACCCATGTTTCCTTTGTTTCCTGCACTAGAGGCAGATTCTTTACCTGCTAAACCATGAGGGATATAAAACTGAGATATGTGAAATGCAGCTACCATATAAATATAAAGTATAGTTTCTTAAAGCCAAATTTTAGAAGACCTAAGAAGGAAAATGCTATTGTCTTGTTAGAATTTGGGGCTGGCAAAGAACACAGTGTGAGAATAGTAAGTCAAGAGCTTGACAAGCACATGCTTCCTCATGAACTTTCTCCCTGTTGATATTCCACACTCAGCTTAAACATGTCAAGCAGTATGTACAGAAGCATTCCACTTTCAATTCTCCTGCATATTACGTATGGAATTTGCCTTTTTAAGAATGAAGCTGGCTGTCAAAGAATAAAATCAGGCAATCTATAATTTATTAAACAAACTTTCCTAATAAACAAGAACACAGGTTTACTTAGACAAAGCAATTTTATAAAATGTAATTTCCTTAGATTCATACTGAGCAAATGTCTCATTCAAATGATTAAAACCTGTATAAGCAGAAGAATCTGTATTCGCAAAGCCCTCACCAGGCCGATCTGAAGCTCGTAAAGCCACCCCTCAGAACGCAACTGAGCCAAAACCATGCGGTTTCCAGCTCCTACACTCAGCACCATTCCTACCCTAGCACACAGCAGAAGCGAGAGCTCAGCCTCTGGAAGGCCACTCACTCTGCTTAGCTGACCAACTAACGTAAACAATAGTGTTAATACATAAGAATAGGGAAGCTACACAACTTTTTAACGTCTAGACGTAATTATTAGAATTTTTCTTTAAAAACTATGATCTCCAATCATGCCTTAGCTAGTCTGTCTATAATCAGTGTCCTTTCACATTCAGACTCACACAGGTAGATGAGACAACACACACTGTTTAATGCTCTCCTTTTCAAGTGATACACAGGCAGTGGTGTTCACCTTGCGGTCTGCAGGGAAGACAGGAAGGCGTGTAACAAGCAGGAACTGAGAGGCACCCGAGGAAGAAAAGCCAGTGTGGGAAAGAAGCAGGCCTACCCGCCTAACCCAGAGGCCGAGTGTACGGAGGCGACAGAAGGCGAAACTGAAAAAGCGGGGCCACACTGTGCAAGGACCTGAACAGTCCACGAGAGCTAGGAACTAGATGAATTTTCAAGGTGAGCTGCAAAAGCAAAGCTACCCCTGGGGTGGTGCGCCAGGCAGCAGGAACTGAGAGGCACCGAGGAAGAAAAGCCAGTGTGGGAAAGAAGCAGGCCTACCCGCCTAACCCAGAGGCCGAGTGTACGGAGGCGACAGAAGGCGAAACTGAAAAAGCGGGGCCACACTGTGCAAGGACCTGAACAGTCCACGAGAGCTAGGAACTAGATGAATTTTCAAGGTGAGCTGCAAAAGCAAAGCTACCCCTGGGGTGGTGCGCCAGGCACAGGAACGGCCCTGCTAAAGGAGAAGACGACCACCACCGCCTTGGCCAAGGGCTATGTGGCTGAGACACAGACAGACCAACGCCCGGGAAGACAGCCCTGAACCTGCCACCTCCCCACAGCCCGAAATCGGAACACTCCCTAACAAGCTGCTCAACAACACACCGTTCCCAGAATACTCTGTCATCTCGGAGCCTTACGAAATCCCAACAGCAGCATTTAAGCTTTACTTCAATTTTTAGTAAAAATTTATGAATGATAAGCTACTCCAAGCTGTCGGGTTATATGACATCATATACTCCAAAACAGAAACAGAATTCGGACTGGGTCATCCATGTTGTTCACACATTAAAGCACCTCAGTGGCATGATATCAGTAATTAATACAAGTCACTCTCTGACATTCCTACTATATTCTGATAGATATAATAACCATAAATTTGTATGTGTGTGCTTTCACAATCAAATTACAGACAACCTGAGAATTAATCTTGAACATGACTCCTGCTTATTATTACTACCCCAATCTTACTGTTTTATTATGTAGAATCTTGTTAAAGTTTCTTTTTTCTTTATCATTCTTTACAGATTTTTTTTCACATTAAGGCTGTCATTACTCAATGTACTCCGCTTCTGAATTTTATATTCTTTCTTAAACCTTATTTTTAGATTCAATTTAGAACTGTAATCTGTATTTGATTGTGTGTCCCTACTCATATGGACATCTTTTAGTAAATGGCTCTCATGGCCTAGGGACACTATAATACAATCTCAAAAAATATTTCCCTGGGCTGGATAAGTAGAAAAAATTTATATAAATTTCAAAACAAGACAGAGCCTTAGACAACATTTACTGCAGTCACTACGTGACACAGGAAGCATCGCTGGGACATCTCACCTATGGGGCCACTCTTGGTAAAAATCCCTGTACTGTGGATTCAGTGGACACAATGGTACAGAATATTTTACATGCAGAAAACCTAAACATTAGAAAGGTTCTCTTCAGGCAGCCTATCCCATCTACTCACTTATCCCTGTTCTCAACACTTCCACTCAGCAGAGGAATGAAGAGTGAACACCCCTCAGCAGCCCTGGCAGACCACTTTTTCCCACCCAGCTCTACAAAACAAGACAGAGCCTTAGACAACATTTACTGCAGTCACTACGTGACACAGGAAGCATCGCTGGGACATCTCACCTATGGGGCCACTCTTGGTAAAAATCCCTGTACTGTGGATTCAGTGGACACGATGGTACAGAATATTTTACATGCAGAAAACCTAAACATTAGAAAGGTTCTCTTCAGGCAGCCTATCCCATCTACTCACTTATCCCTGTTCTCAACACTTCCACTCAGCAGAGGAATGAAGAGTGAACACCCCTCAGCAGCCCTGGCAGACCACTTTTTCCCACCCAGCTCTCTGCCACCTAAAATCCTCTGAGGTTGCCTTTTGTGCCATTATATTCAAGGCACTTTTGGGTCCGGCTCATTTACTTCAGAATGGTATTGTTCTCCGAGTCTGGGTCAGTCTCCTGTGGGGTCACTGCTCCCTTCTCCTGGGTCCTGGTGTGCACAAGGTTCTGTTTGTGCCCTCCAAGACTCTGTTTCCCAGTCCTGTGTAAGCTCTGGCGGCTCTATGGTGGGGTTAACGGTGACCTCCTCCAAAAGGGCTTATGCCACACCCAGGTCTGCTGCACCCAGAGCCCCTGTGGCAGGCCACTGCTGACCCGTACCCCTGCAGGAGACACCCCCAACTCTCAAAGGCAGGTCTCGCTAAGTCTCTAAGGGTTCTCCTGGTGCACACAAGGTTTTGCTTGAGCTCTCTGAGCATCTCTGGCCAGTACGGGGTTGGATTCTAAATGCGATTTTGCCTTTCCTACCATCTTGTTGTGGCTTCTCCTTTGCCCCTGGATATGGGGTATCATTTTTTGGTGGGATCTAACATTCTCCTATCGACGGCTGCTCAGCAACGAGTTGTAACTCTGGAGTTTTCGCCAGAGAGGAGCACATGTCCTTCTGCTCCGCCATCAAGCAAGAGTACTGACGTGGTTTACCAACGGCCTCTCCAGTGGACAACGTTTTGTCAGAACTCACCACCATGCCTGGTTGTGGACTTTCTCTCTGCCAACGTTCTTCCACCCAAGAAGTCCTGAAATGTTGCCATTCCTTTAAATCCAAGACCACAGACAGTTCCACTTTTGTAAGGACTGGTATTGCGGACAGTGTATGGTTTTCAGTAACATAGCAACATTTGCTATGTGTATAATAACAGCATCTCAATTAGTTTCAATGATGTGGGAAAGTTCTGTCTGGAGAAATCAAACTAAACATAAAATTGCTGAAGCTCTGCTGGTGATGTCATAGGTGTTGATACAAGCAGTAGTCAGCAGTACTGACTGCAGTATACTCTTGATGGAAATCAAAAAGAGTGGAAAAGCTGGCTTAAAATTCAACATTCAAAAAACCAAGATCATGGCATCTGGTTCCATCACTTCATGGGAAATAGATGGGGAAACAGTGAGAGACTATTTTGGGGGGCTCCCAAATCACTGCAGATGGTGACTGCAGCCATGAAATTAAGACACTTGCTCCTTGGGAGAAAAGCTACGACCAACATAGACAGAATATTAAAAAGCAGAGACATTACTTTGCCAACAAAGGTCCATCTAGTCAAAGCTATGGTTTTTCCAGTAGTCACATATGGATGTGAGAGTTGGACCATAAAGAAAGCTGAGTGCTAAAGAGTTGATGCTTTTGAACTGTGGTGTTGGAGAAGACTCTTGAGAGTCCTTTGGACTGCAAGGAGACCCAACCAGTCTATCCTAAAGAACATCCTGAACATTTACTGGAAGGACTGATGCTGAAGCTGAAACTCCAATACTTTGGCCACCTAATGAGAAGAACTGACTCATTGGAAAAGACCCTGATGCTGGGAAAGACTGAAGGTGGGAGCAGAAAGGGACAACAGAGGATGAGACGTTTGGATGGCATCACCAACTCGATGGATATGCGTTTGAGCAAGGTCTGGGTGTTGGTGATGGACAGGGAACCCTGGCATGCTACAGTCCATGGGGTCGCAAAGAGTTGGACACGACTTGAGTGACTGAACTGAACTGATTATTACCTAATCTGCTGGTATTTTGTGTTTAAGATTTCCAGAGGAATTGGTTCTGTCACATAATAGGTTTAACTAATCTTTGTTGCCCTGTCATTGGAAAATGTGAACAATAAGACAGTGATACATGCAGGTAATGAAAACGGTGAAGAGAATGAAGCCCGAGACTGAGACTGCAGAATTAAGCACGCTCCGTCGACACTGACTCCACTTCTCTCCCTGGACTCCTCTGGGCACAGCTGTCCACCCAGCGCACAGTCCACCCAGCGCACAGTCCACCCAGGACCTGTTTACCAGGACTCACTGCCTACATTTGGACCAGACGGTTAGGCTGACACAAACTGTTCTTAGGTAACCTAAGGTAACTAGTGAATGTGGCCAATACTCTGAAGAAAGGAGTAAATTAAAAAGAAAACTCCATCTACATTCTGCAGAGTTCACACCAAGCTCAACGGTACAAGCGCTCATGACCCCCTTACATCTTCCTTCTAAAGTTCTGGGCGTCTGCCTCTCTCTAAACTCCTGTCTCAGGTCTCAGTTTGGACAGCATCTCAAAGAGCGGCCTACATGCTTCACACACCAGGCCCGCCAAGGCTCTCACTGCTCTGCACAAACACCCGGTACCTACCCAAATAAGTTCCCTTAAAATGCTGTGCAGGAGTTTTTGTGAGGATTAAAATAACATATAGTCTTTTTCATAGAGCTGGTACATAATAGGTGCTTCAAAACTGGCAGCTGGTGGTGCTGTGGGGCTACCTTTCAGAAATCCCTGCCAGAATCATTAAGTATTAGGGACACAAAAATGAGTAAAACGTGATTCCTAACCTTAAAAAGAATCCATCCTAGTGAAGCAAACAGCTGCAGACCTAACTGCAGTTTGATGTGGCCCAGCGCGGTGATGGAGGAAGAGCTCGGCGGTGGGGTGGGGGAGTCACAGTGCAGGGCTCAGCCGTGTCTGAGCACCGTCCTGCGACGGGCGGCCCCATGGCCCGGCTACCTGGGACACCCCCACTCAGTGCCTGGGAGTCCAATGTCAGCTTCCACCCATAAAAGGACCCAGTTTGGAATACCCACACCAATTTCTTATCCCTGTATGCACAGCAGTTTGGAGGTTTGAAGGGAAGGGAAAAGAGGGTAGGTTTTTTTTTTTTTGGTAATTCACCACTTACTGATTACAGCAAAAGTAGTAAAGAAAGGACAATTAAATGGGGCCCCGCTGACAGGGGCCAGCCCTCAGCCATCACACCTGTGCACAGAACGCCCGGGGGCCTGCTGCCAAAGCCTCCAGCTCCCTGCTTCTGGACCGGGTCACCCTCACCACGACCTGCTGAGCGCCAGCCCCCGACACCAGGGTTTGGAAGGAAAGGAGGGAGGGAAAGGAAAGCATCAGCCAGCACCCACATCTCAAACCCAGCCTGGACACTTTCCAGCTGTGTGGGAACAGTCAACGGGCCACTAACATCTCTCAGCAGCTGCACAGCCCCCCGAGAGCCCAACCGAGGCTTAGCACTCAGGCGCTGTATCTGGAAATCCACCGTCCTCTCCGAATGTGATTCTGCAAACACAATGGGACAAGAGAATGCAGGCTGATCTCGAGAGAGGCCGTGTGTGGCCCCTCGGGTGGCCCCTCGAGGCCCTGTCTCACCTGGGCACAGAACGCCACCCCGGGCCCCCTCGTGGGATGAGTACAAGGCACACGGAGAGGCGGGCCTGACACCCCGGGGCCGTGATGTCTCCTCTCAAAGCACACGGTGGCAAGGGTGTGATTCTAGACACAAGAAAGGGCCAGAACTCCTTTCTCACCTCTGCCAAGGGCCTCCCACGGTTCCCTCCCCTCTCAGTCTCCTCACAGAATATGCGCGTATCTAGAAGGGAAGCAAGAACATCACAACCGCTCCTGCGCACTGTTCCCAACAGGCTGCGACTCGGGACCCTGTGCCACAGCTCGGGGCCCTGAACACGGGTCTATTCCAACAATACAAGGGACTGCAAGAACTAAAAGCAAGTCGCAGGGCAGACCACAGGGTCTCCCCAACGCGCACCCAAACTGGAGAGACAGGAGAATTCAGAGAATAGTAACTCACGAGAGTTGAGACCAGCACCAGGGCAGAACTGGGGCCCGCGAGAGGCCCCCAAAATAGCCTTCAATGACATGCTGATCACTCTAAACAGCGCGGCGTGAGCAATAGCAGTGGGGGCGAGGGGGAAGAATGGAAACTCCTGACCCCTCTGATCCTCCGCTGGGCACCGGAAAGCAGTCTCCCGTGTGCAGGTCTCCTCCCTGACTGGGAGGAGAGAACACTGCATGAACACACTGATACCTGGGGATGGGAAACACCCCACTTCAGTGCCCTGGGCCATCCCATCCCACCTACAATGGGGAACCGAGGCCCTTGCACAGCGCACAGCCCAGGGATACAGCCTCGCCCAAAGACAGACCCAACCACAGTCTCCAGAAAGCTGCCCCGCCCCACAGCCCCCCGCCTGTTACCACAGGCCCGCTGACTGGGGTTCCTTGGCCAGTACATCACACTGCACTCAGCCTCAGAAAAAATGAGGCCTACAAAGAGGCAAAAAACACAGTCTGAAAAGATACACTAAGCATCAGACCCAGAGTCAGATAGAGCACAGACGCAGGAATTATCAGACTGAATTTAAAACAACTATATTTACTACGCTAAGGGCTCTAACAGAAAAAGTAGATGGCATGTCAAGGACAGACAGGTAATGTAAGCAGACAAATGGAAATTTTAAGAACCTAAAAATGGCACAGATGGAAAACATGTAACAGAAATAAAGAATGCCTTTAATGGGCTTAGCAGCAGCAGATTGAACATGGCTGAAGAAAGGACCTCTGAGCTTAAGTGTACATCAACAGAAACTTCCAATGTGAAAAAGACTGGGGTGGGGAGGGGACTACATCTAAGTGGGACGACTATAAAAGATGCAATCTGCACACACTGGGGACCACCAGAAGGAAAAGAAAGAGGGAAACAGGAGCAAGAGAGACATCTGAAGCCACACTGACAGAATTTCCCCAGATTAATGCTGGATATCCAACTGCAGATCCAGGAAGGCCAGGGAACACCAAGCAAGATATACACTAAAAACAGCTATGCTGAGGCACGTCATTTTCAAAGCACATAAAATCAAACACAAAGAAAAACTCCTCAAGAAGCCAGAGCAGGGAAACAAAACCTATTTAAAAAGAACATATAGAAGAATTACATCTAACTGCTCCCTAGGAACCTTGCAAGTAAGAAAGACACCCAACTCAAATATCAAATATTTAAACTGTTGGAAGAAAAAAATCCCATAAACTTATAACTCTTTATCCTGTGAAATTATCCTTGAAAAGTAAAGACTTTCTAAGACAAACAAGGATAGATGGAATCTGTTGCCAGCAGACTTGCCATGCAAGAAATGATAAAAGAAATTCTCTAGAATGAATGAAAATGATGTAGATCAGAACTCAGAACTAAATAAAGAGAGAAAATCAGAGGATGAACAACAGAGGATAAAATAGGATAATTATTTCAGCACTGCCTTGTGAACTTTAAAATAAAAATACACTATAAATGTTTGAGATTTAAACGGTACGATCGTAACTTGACTCTTCCGACTCTTTCCTTGCTGGCTTATGCATCTTCATGTCACCTGGTACTAGGCGGGAACACAGGATCACCAGACACGCTCCAGTGGAACGACACTAACGTTAGCCTCCTTTATCAGATACCGTGTATTCTCTCAAGATCTCCTTCACAGGCAGATTGTGAGCTCTCTAGAAATTACAGCAATTTATTACTCACAGGAAACCTAGAGGTTTGCATCCTTTCACTCTTTGCATTAACATGATACAGTCAGTCTACAGCAGAAACAGAAATTCAGCATCAGAAACCATTCACTCAGTTCTCAAACACACATGTGGTGTTTCTCCATTGAAGGTTCTTGGTTTTAATAAACTAAAATACCAGTTAATAAAATAAAATCACTGTTAGCAAAGAACAGAATGGATATTCAGTAAGATACTTTTGGAATGATACTTTATATATTATTAGCAAGATAACATTATCTGATAGTTAATATGTCAAATTCTTGTTAAAGTAGTCTAGTAATCTGGTTAAGAAATCCAAACAAACATACAGTTTTACATTACTACAGCCAACACAACCACAACTAACAACCAGTAATTATTAAGTTCACATGCAGTAAACCCATGTTCTAATTTTTTTACTTTTATTAGTTAGTGGTAAGATCTTAGAGACCCCTTTGCACCTAAGGGTTCAGAGACTGCTCTTTTAGACAAAACACAGTGAGCCAAGCTACTTTCTTGCCACTATGTTACTAACGTCATTCCGCCCTACTACACACTGCTACACTGACTACCATCATCCCGCCCTACTACACACTGCTACAGTGACTAACGTCATCCCTACCCTACTACACACTGCTACAAAGACTAATGTCATCCTGCCCTACTACACACTGCTACAGTGACTAACGTCATCCCTAGTCCTACTACACACTGCTACAATGACTAACATCATTGCAGCCCCTACTACACACTGCTACAATGACGAAGATCGTCCCGCCCTACTATAACACTATTACAATGACTAAAGTCATCCCACCCCTTCTACAAAGTGGTACAGTGACTAACCTCATTCCCCCCTGTTACCACACTGCTACCTTACAAATAGCTGTGAAAAGAAGAGAGGTGAAAAGCAAAGGAGAAAAGGAAACATATAAGCATCTGAATGCAGAGTTCCAGAGAATAGCAGGAAGAGATAAGAAAGCCTTCTTCAGCAATCAATGCAAAGAAATAGAGGAAAACAACAGAATGGGAAAGACTAGAGATCTCTTCAAGAAAAT
>SJYC01075040.1:0-95233 GCA_006408675.1 Madoqua kirkii | reverse complement strand
GGACTGCAAGGAGATCCAACCAGTCCATTCTGAAGGAGATCAGCCCTGGGATTTCTTTGGAGAGAATGATGCTAAAGCTGAAACTCCAGTACTTTGGCCACCTCATGGGGAGAGTTGACTCATTGGAAAAGACTCTGATGCTGGGAGAGATTGGGGTCAGGAGGAGAAGGGGACGACCGAGGATGAGATGGCTGGATGGCATCACTGACTCGATGGACGCAAGTCTGAGTGAACTCCCAGAGATGGTGATGAGCAGGGAGGCCTGGAGTGCTGCGATTCTGGGGTTGCAAAGAGTCAAACACAACTGAGCAACTGAACTGAACTGAAGTTATTATAACATGATTACTTTTATTATTCATTATTACGTTTTCCCTGGAGAATAATTGCTAGATTTTTGTGTCATTTTCTTAGTTTTCTACATGGTTTATCAGCTCTCCATGACCCCCAGGAAATCTTTTTCAGGTTTGAAAATTTTCTTTTTATATATGGAAGGATATTAGGTATTGAATGTTCAGCAAATGTTATCACCTTGAAGAAATTTTTCCTCTAGTCTTATCTGCTTTTAAATGATCTCTGTCTGGACTACACTGGATTTTTTTGTTTGTTTGTTTGATGTGGATGGTTTTAAAAGTCTTCATTTAATTTGATATAGATATCAGCTCTCCATGACCCCCAGGAAATCTTTTTCAGGTTTGAAAATTTTCTTTTTATATATGGAAGGATATTAGGTATTGAATGTTCAGCAAATGTTATCACCTTGAAGAAATTTTTCCTCTAGTCTTATCTGCTTTTAAATGATCTCTGTCTGGACTACACTGGATTTTTTTGTTTGTTTGTTTGATGTGGATGGTTTTAAAAGTCTTCATTTAATTTGATATAGTATTGCTTCTCTTTACTCTGTTGTGGTTTTTTGGCCACGAGGCATGTGGGATCTTGGCTTCCCAACCAGGAATTTAAGCCACACTCCCTGCGCTGAAGACAGAATCTTAACCGCTAGATGGCCAAGGAAGTCCCTAGGCTGTATTCTTGAGATCTCCTATGACCCTAAATTGAATTTCATCACTGACTGATTTTTTAAGATCTTCTTATTGTGTTTCTTCATTGTCACCATGTGAGGATTTATTTTTATGTATCCTATTAGAGATCCATTGAATTTCTTGAGTATAAGGATTGGTATTATTTATTAATTTAATCAATTTTGAGCTATTATTTTTTCAGTGTTACCACTCGAATATTCTATGGTTTGCCTATTAAAACTTAGAGCTATATTAGGCCAATGCTTCTCAAATTTCGCTTACAAAAAAGTCATCTGAATGACTTGTAGAACCAATACCTGCCACGTGGTGAGTCTGCATTGTGTCTTGAGAATGTGCAGGAAAGGATGCTGTTAGTCTGAGGGCCACACTTGGGATCAGCTCTGGTAGAATCTCTCATTCTTTGTCCCATACCTCTTAATCACTTGGTCATATGTGCCATACTTTTCTCTCTCAGCGCCACTTTGCTTGCCATTTCTGGGGATGCACGTGACAGTTTTACAGAGTTTTTCTCCAGCCTTGTCACATTTTAGATTTTGAGTTTTATTCATTTGTTTTAAACTTGAATATTTTTAAGCTCCGTAAATTCCAGTGGTTACTATTTCAGTATTTTCTGATCAATTTTAATAGACTCATTGGAGTAGATTGGGACTATTTTACATCCTGTACCTGTTAATTCACATAGCATCCTTCTTGAAAATCTGATCATTCTTGTTATTATTTCTACAAACTCATTTATAACATTTGTTTGCTCATGTGCTCAGAATTTTTTTTTTTTTATCGTGTGTGTTTCAAGCTTGGGATTTCATCGAAAGGGATTTTTTGTGACCTATACTTAGAATAGTGCTTCCCTGGTGACTCAAGCGGTAAAGAATCTACCTGTAATGCGGGAGACCTGGGTTCGATCTCTGGGTCGGGAAGATCCCTTGGAGAAGGAAATGGCAACCCACTCCAGTATTCTTGCCTGGAGAATTCCATGGACAGAGTCCATGGCCTCAGTCCATGGGGTTGCAAAGAGTCACACACAACTATGCAAATAACACACACATGCTTAGAATATGTTTCTCTAGATAGGATTTGGAAATTGTCTCTGCTAGGTACTTTAAGACAGTGATTATTTGATTAATTTTTTTTTTTTTTCTTCTATGTACCTTTGCCTCACTCTTTGGAAAATGAACTTTGGGTGAGGACTTCTCAAGAGACTTTTTTCTCCCTTTTCCCATTCAATGTCAGTTCCAAGAAAAGCCAAGTTTTCTGTGGACATGCTTTTTCCTAGTGCATCTTCTCTGAGATGTTGCCGTCTGTTGGCACCTTCTTTGTGCTGGGTCTCTGATGACCTACCGCTCGGATATCAGGCTTTGTGCCTGTCCTGTGTTTGTATTTCATTACCCAAGGGTTTGGCATGTGTTGGGAAATGCCCTCTCCTAGCTCACTTACCCAGAAAACATCTTGAGATGTCTGGCCTCTAATTTTTACTTACTTTATCACCAGCCTAGACATGCTTTTAAAGAGCTATTTCCCCCCACATGCTACTAAGCATCTTAGTTATTCTACGCTAGTAAGAATGTCTCTGTACATCTGTTCTGCCTTGTTTACAGAAAGCCTATTTCCAACTTTTTTGTGGGGGAGGTAGGCAGGGCTTGGTATACCTTTCCATGATGTGAGTGGCTAACTTAACAGGTGCCAGAAGTTGCAGACTGGTTGTGTAATTTCAAGTAACTTGCATCACTCCTTTTCCCCTGGGTTTCTCAGATCGCAAGGGAATTGAGCTAGAACAATTCTTCGTCTCTAAAATCCTGTGACTTGATGGTGGTGAAAATGATGCACAAAATCTGCTTCCTAATGTCCTAGCACATTCAGCGGAAACTAGTGGCCGTGTATACTATGCTTGCTTATGAAACTCATGTCTTCAATTTTTATTTTTCTAATAAGAAAAACAGAAATAAAATTAGAAATGTTTCTTCCAGCTACTTCATCTAGTCATTTTCTAAGAGTTCATTGGCTCATCAGTTGTTTCACACAGATCCTAAAAATGTTCAAACTACCATGCTTTCCATAATTAAGTTTTTCATATTCATCTGGTTTTAGCCAATTATCACATGGATATCAGCCAAAAAAATATTGTCATCTTCTCTTATTGAGATGAAAGTCTCCTGGTTATATACCAAGTATTCAGATGCGTTGTTTTCTCAGTTGGTGATACTGAGTGAGTGCCCATTTCCTTAGGGTATTTAATTGGTATCTAAGGAGTCATACATAGAAATAATGGACTTTACAACTCTCTCTAATTCCTTGTGAATTCCAGCTGCTCTCTTGAAAAGACATTGATCATTTCTGCACTTACTCAGGAAAAGAAGCCTGTGGTCATCATTTTAATGACTACTTCATAATAAATACAGCTAGACATCATGGATCCCCAGAAATTGATTTTATCCCTTTTAATAAGTTTCTAATTTTGTTGAGGAGACAGAATTTATGAAAAAGTAATTGTTAATAATAGATAAGCAGTTTGGGATGGACATGTACACTCTGCTGTATTCAAAGTGGATAGCCATCACAGACCTACTATATAGAACAGGGAGCTCTGCTGAATGGGAGGTGTGTTTGGGGGAGAATGGATACATGTGTATGTATGGCTGAGGCTCTTCACTGTTCACCTAAAAATTTCACAACGTTGTTAATTGACTATACATCCCCTAAAAAATTAAAAGTCTTAAAATTTTTTTTTTGTGAAAGAAGATAGATGTTACAAAACCCCAGTTTGGGATGTAGGACAGAAAGTGCTCTAGAAATGTTGAGGAGGAAGGTAAAATAGTCTGATACAGATAAGTAAGCCTTATGAGGGAAAATGGTCCCTCTCGATAGTATCGTATAAACAAGAAAGGGTGCCAAGAGTCAGATTATAATAAACAGCTACAACGTGCAGGCTTTTGTCTAGAATTCACAGATTTCACTGGGTGTAAATTGATATTCTAAATTGGAATAGTTAAAGATGGACCCAACTTTAGTTATGTATTTCTATAAAATGCTCCCAACTATAGTCATATGTTTATATAAAATGCTATCTGAATTTGTGAGGGAATAATACTCATCCTGGGTATTATTGATATTAACCCCTGCAGAGTTCAGCAGAAAGAACAGTTACTGTTTTAAGTTAAATTTAAGGAGACCCATCCATCAGCCTCCCCACTAAGTCACCTTCTTATTTCCTTGAGAGATCCAG
Organism: Madoqua kirkii; assembly: GCA_006408675.1. NCBI lineage: Eukaryota > Metazoa > Chordata > Mammalia > Artiodactyla > Bovidae > Madoqua > Madoqua kirkii. The sequence continues at coordinate 90,976 of SJYC01075040.1, read as the reverse complement.
GATCTGTCTCATAGTCACTCTTGAGCCATCTGCCTCTCAGCTGATGTTAGAGTGCCGTGAACTCCTGCTCCCCACTCGCTTCTATTCCTTGCTTTGCTCCTGGCCTCCTGAACCCGTCACAATACAGTCAACTTCAGGGCAGAGGATGTGCATTTAGCAGGGCACACCTGATTTCACCATCTCCAACCTTTACTCCTCCGAATATCAGCAGACTAAGCTATAAGGTATGTCAAGGTTTACTGAGACATTAAAAATAAATGCAAAGGGAATTCTAGCCTAGAAAGCTAAAGATTGAATACACTAGATGAAATAGGATGTTCCTCATCTTCTAAGGGAAAAGCATGGAGTTAAACACATCACAGGGTTTCCCTTCTGGGATATACCCCAGTTCCTCTTTCCTTATCTTCCTTCCTTCCTCTCCATTAGTTCAGTTCAGTTGCTCAATCATGTCTGACTCTGTGACCTCATGGACTGCAGTACGCCCAGCTTCCCTGTCCATCATCAACTCTCAGAGCTTGCACAAACTCATGTCCATCAAATCGATGATGTCATCCAACCATCTCATCCTCTGTCATCCCCATCTCCTGCTTTCAATCTTTCTGAGCATCAGGGTCTTTTCCAATGAGTCAGTTCTTTGCGTCAGGTGGCCAAAGTATTGGAGCTTGAGCTTCAGCATGAGTCCTTCCAATGAATATTCAGGCTAATTTCCTTTAGGATTGACTGATTGGATCTCCTTGCAGTCCAAGGGACTCTCAAGAGTCTTCTCCAACTCCACAGTTCAAAAGCATTAATTCTTTGGTGCTCAGCTTTCTTTATGGTCCACCTCTCACATCCATACATGACTAGTGGAAAAACCATGACGTTGACTAGATGGACCTTTGTCAGCAGGGTAATGTCTCTGCTTTTTAATATGCTGTTTAGATTGGTCATAACATTTCTTCAAAGGAACAATCATCTTTTAATTTCATGGCCTCAGTGATTTTGGAACCCCCCCAAAAAATAAAGTCTGACACTGTTTCCATTGTTTCCCCAGCTGTTTGCCATGAAGTGATAGGGATGCCATGATCTTAGTTTTCTGAATGTTGAGTTTTAAGCCAACTTTTTCAGTCTTGTCTTTTATTTTCATCAAGAGGCTCTTCAGTTCCTCTTCACTTTCTGCTATGAGGGTGTCATCTGCATATCTGAGGTTTTTGCTATTTCTGACAGCAATCTTGATTCCAGTTTGTGCTTCATCCAGCCTGACATTTCACATGATGTACTCTGCATGGAAGTTAAATTAGCAGGGTGACAATGTACAGCCTTGACATACTCCTTTCCCAATGTGAAACCAGTCCATTGTTCCATGTCTGGTTCTAACTGTTGCTTATTGGCCTGCATACAGATTTCTCAGGGGGCAGGTAAGGTGGTCTGAGATTCCCATTTCTTTCAGAATTTTCCATGGTTTGTTGTGATCCACCCAGTCAGCAAAGGCTTTGGCATAGTCAGTAAAGCAGAAGTAGATTTGTTTCTGGAACTCTCTTGCTTTTTCTATGATCCAGAAGATGTTGACAATTTGATCTCTGGTTCCTCTGTCCTTTCTGAAGTTGTCAGTGCACATACTGTTGGAGCCTCGCTTGGAGAAGTTTGAGAATTACTTTGCTAGCGAGTGAGATGAGTACAATTGTGCAGTACTTTGAACATTCTTTGGTATTGCCTTTCTTTGGGATTATCAAGTCAGACCATACAGAGACTCAACTTCTTGAACATCTATAATGCAAACGTTAACCATCTTTGGGGATCTCCACCTCAGAGCTTCACCACTGTAAGCTTGAGTCTTAGAGTCTGCTTCCTTCCCTTTGCTGTGCAGTCCCAGGGACATCAAAAACAGCACAGTCCCTGAAGTCTGAATTCTTCCCTCTGGACTCCACAATGGGAAGCTGCACAGCTCAGAATGGATTTTGGTGTCAAAGTTATCAATTTTTATTAAGAGTGAAGTGTGCATATACCTCCTCATGCTTCCTAGCTTCTAACTGCTTTTAAATAATAAAACAAATAGCCATATACACGAACACACAAGATTCTCCCCCCATTCTCCTTAGGTAGATTAGTCTAGAAGCACATTCAGCACTGTACCATGCTACTGTATGTGATTTTTTTTTGAAGTATAGTTGGCTTACAGTGCTGTGTCATTTCAGGTGTACAGCAAAGCAATTATATATATTGGAGAAGGAAATGGCAACTCACTCTATTATTCTTGCCTGTAAAATCCCATGGACAGAGGAGCCTGGGAGGCTACAGTCCATGGAGTTGCGAGAGTTGGACCCGTTGTAATGAAGTATAGTTGATTTACAATGTTGTCAGTTTCAGGTGTACCACAAAGTAATGTGTTGATGTTGAGTCACTAAGTTGTGTCCTACTCTTTGTGACCTCATGGACCCCAGCATGCCAGGCTCCTCTGTCCTCCACTGTCCCCCAGAGTTTTCCCAAATTCCTGTCCATTGATTCGATGATGCTGTCTAACCATCTCATCCCCTGCTGCCACCTTCTCCTCTTGCTTTCAATCTTGCCCAGCATCAGGATCTTTTCCAAAGAGTCGACTCTATACACACACACACACACAAACACACATATACATGTATACACGCATATAAATAATTCTTTATATATTCTTTTCCATTATATGTTACTATAAAATATTGAGTATCATTCCCCATGTTATACATGTATATATATTTTTTCTTTTTGTTTCTGATTCTTTTTCATTATAGTTTATTACAAAATATTGAATATAGTTCCCTGTGCTATGGAGTATCTTGTTGTTTTTTATTTTATGTATGGTAGTGTACATCTCTTGGGCTTCCCTGATGGTTCAAATGTTAAAGAATCCGCCTACATTGCAGGAGACTCAGGTTTGATCCCTGGATTAGGAAGAACCCCTGGAGAAGGGAATGGCTACCCACTCCAGTATCCTTGCCTGGAGAATTCCATGGACAGAGGTGTCTGGTAGGCTAGAGTCCATGGCGTTGCAAAGAGTCAGACATGATTAGGCAACTAACATACACACACACTGTCTCTGTTAATCCCATCCTCCCAATTTATTCCTGCCCTTCTTTTCCCTTTTGGTGTGAAAATGCTGCACTCAATATGCCAGCAAATTTGGAAAACTCAGCAGTGGCCACAGGACTGGAAAAGGTCAGTTTTCATTCCAATCCCAAAGAAAGGCAAAGCCAAAGAAAGCTCAAACCACCACACAATTGCACTCATCCCACACACTAGTAAAGTAATGCTCAAAATTCTCCAAGCCAGGCTTCAGCAATACGCGAACTGTGAACTCCCTGATGTTCAAGCTGGTTTTAGAAAAGGCAGAGGAACCAGAGATCAAATTGCCAACATCCACTGGATCATGGAAAAAGCAAGAGAGTTCCAGAAAAACATCTATTTCTGCTTTCTTGACTATGCCAAAGCCTTTGACTGTGTGGATCACAATAAACTGGAAAATTCTGAAAGATATGGGAATACCATACCACCTGACCTGCTTCCTGAGAAATCTGTATACAGGTCAGGAAGCAACAGTTAGAACTGGACATGGAACAACAGACTGGTTCCAAATAGGAAAAGGAGTACATCAAGGCTGTATATTGTCACCCTGCTTATTTAACTTCTATGCAGAGTACACCATGAGAAACGCTAGACTGGAAGAAACACAAGCTGGAATCAAGATTGCCGGGAGAAATCTCAATAACCTCAGATATGCAGACGACACCACCCTTATGGCAGAAAGTGAAGAGGGGCTAAAAAGCCTCCTGATGAAAGTGAAAGAGCAGAGCGAAAAAGTTGGCCTAAAGCTCAACATTCAGAAAACGAAGATCATGGCATCTGGTCCCATCACTTCATGGGAAGTAGATGGAGAGACAGTGGAAACAGTGTCAGACTTTATTTTTGGGGGCTCCAAAATCACTGCAGATGGTGACTGCAGCCATGAAATTAAAAGACGTTTACTCCTTGGAAAAAAAATTATGACCAACCTAGATAGCATATTGAAAAGCAGAGACATTACTTTGCTGACTAAGGTCCGTCTAGTCAAGGCTATGGTTTTTCCTGTGGTCATGTATGGATGTGAGAGTTGGACTGTGAAGAAGGCTGAGCACCGAAGAATTGATGCTTTTGAACTATGGTGTTGGAGAAGACTCTTGAGAGTCCCTTGAACTGCAAGGAGATCCAACCAGTCCATTCTGTAGGAGATCAGCCCTGGGATTTCTTTGGAAGGAATGATGCTACAGCTGAAACTCCAGTACTTTGGCCACCTCATGCGAAGAGTTGACTCATTGGAAAAGACTCTGATCCTGGGAAGGATTGGGGGCAGGAGGAGAAGGGGACCACCGAGGATGACATGGCTGGATGGCATCACGGACTCGATGCACGTGAGTCTGAATGAACTCTTGGAGTTGGTGATGGACAGGGAGGTCTGGTGTGCTGCGATTCACGGAGTCACAAAGAATCGGACACGACTGAGCGACTCATCTGATCTGATTCTTTTTTATGATTGAGTAATATTCCATTGTGACTATATGTTTACCACAGATGATACTATATTAAAAAAAAAAAAGAATCAATTTCTCTCTCATGCCCATTCTCTGTCTACACAAAGATCTGGCTGAAAGTTTGAAATTCCTGGGAATTTTGTGTTAATTGTATGTACCTTAGGTCAGATTAGATTTGCATGTTCAGTAGGTACTTAAACTAATCTCCATATGCAATGAGTGGCAGTATAAAGGTTTATATTTTTTTATCCAAGAAACCCAAAGTGGTAAGTAATAGTTATACATTGTAATTCTTGAATATTTCTAGAATTTTGCCTGTAATTGTGATTATTTTTTACAGTACTTTAAAATTAGTGGGACTTCTATAAATTTGACATCAAGAGGGGGAAATTTTCATCTTTCAAGAATTATTAAATCAACCAGGCAGTCTTTTATGACTTCATAAGTAAAATGGAAATTTAAATGATCTTGGAAAGCCAGGCATCAAGCCAAGAGAGGCTGGAAATAAAATGCTCTGTAATCTGTTACTCTCAAAGATATATGACTACATACATGTGAGGTAGGAAGACATCTCAACATTCTGTGTGTTACCAAATGTGTTTTTTTCAATATCTTCCTAATCTTTAATAATCCCTGATGGCTAAGTGGTAAAAAATCTGCTTGTCAATACAGGAGACATGGTTTTGATCCCTGGTCAGGAAGATCCCCTGGAGAAAAAAAAGGCAACCCACTCCAGTTCTTGCCTAAGAAATCCATGGACAGAGGAACCTGGCAGGCTACAGTCCATGTGGTTGCCAAAAGTCAGACATGACTTTAGCAACTAAACAATAACAATCTTTAATATAATTTGCATCTTCTAAGGTTGACCTGTTGGTTTTTTTTTTTTTTTGGTAGCTGAAACATGATCTGGCCTTAATAGATTAAGGATTTTTTAGGGTTAAAAATATTAACAACTTGTTTTTGTCCAGGAAATTATTATTTTTTCAACTTTTTAAAATGTTTTAAATGGTAATTAGAAGAATATTCCATCCATCTTTCTTTATAAAGGTATCTTATAAGTGATGTCTGTTCACCATAGGCATGTCACCATATATATAGCAATGTTTAGAAAAATCAGTTTATTGGGATTAAAATTAGGGTCTTTTTTCCCCCAAAATGTACTGCCTCATCTTTGAAGCTAGGGAACATACCTTTTACTCTTTCCCATCCTGTTGAACATGGGACCATGTACGGGACACACAGTGGATGCTCTATAAATAGATATGTTGATGGCCTGAGAGTACCCAGATGATACATGATGTTATAAAAAAGGAATATCTGATGTGATTAGATGGGAAAATTAGGAAGTGACCTTTTGGAAATATTCATGAGCAAAATAGGTTTTAAATGTCTGAGTGCACAGAAAATAGACGTCCACGTGATGGCCCATGTGACCGCAGAACCAGGCCGAATCAACCGTGGAATAAGAAGTGGACGGCCAAGTGGCAGTCTCTGAATGGCTAAAATTATGCAGCGCATTTTTATCACACTTTGTTGCTGTTTTTCTTTCTCGGATCTTGGGAGCAGAAGTAGAAGCTGATTTATGAGTTGAGAGTCAGTGCCGAGTGTCAGATTTCTATAATGAGATTATATATTAAATCTAATGAAAGGAAAATATGCTTACCCAAACCAAATGACAACACCATGATTAAACAACTCCAGTCCCGCGGTAGATTTGTTTCGACGATACAGCAGGTAACGTGACCTCCTCTTCTCCTAGGTTTGTGATCAATGCTGTGAAATGAAGATATATGTCCTTTATTATTCTGATGACCTAACAATATCATAGAGGCAAACATGAACAAGACGGAAGTAGGAAGCCGAGTGACGTGCTGTGGGTATTGGAAGGTTTGGGTAGATTAATCACCTACGTTCTGTTTGATGGCGATTGCTGACTTCCGCAAAGTTGTTTGGTGTTTACTCCGTGTACATTTAATTCATGGAGTTCCTGGTACATTTCTGTAAACATGTGTGTACTTGAATGCCTGCACACCCACATACATACCCATCCAGAGAAACTGGAGCTCATGCTGTATCTTGAAGGAGATGGTAATTACACAGGTATTGTCTTCACCGAAACTACACGTTCAACAAGAATAGTTATAGCTTCTTCATGGTACCTCCACATTGCTGGAGTGATGGAAGAGGGTTGGGAAAGGCCTCAGTAGTAACTGGATTTTAATTTCTTAAATTTATTTTTTGGCCACAGCATGTGTCATATGGAATCTTATTAATTTCCTGACCAGGGATCGAACTTAGACCCGCTGCGTCGGAAGTGCAAAGTTTTAACCACTGGACCACCAGAAAAGTCCCCTAAGTGGACTTTTAAAGGGTCAATACTTGAAAACTTTAGCAAATCTAAGCTCTAATTACCCAACCACCACCACTTAAAAGAAAAAAAAAACATTCTTAAAAAGAAAAAAATAATAAATGGTGTTAGAGTGGAGGTCAGCCCTGTGGAAAGTAACTTTCATGAATGAAGAAAACCATTTACGTGGAATGATTTAAATAAGATTTCATTTTATAAAACGTCCATCCATTTTCAGCTTACCTCCATTTTCTCATTCTTGCCTATAATTTCGCTATCAGAGAGTTATTTCTTAGATTAAACTTTTTGTTCTTATTAAAATGCACATATCTGAGGCTATGACATTTATGTACTTTCCAAATAATTATGGGGAACTGTACTCAATATCTTATATTAATAATAATGTATAAAGGAAAATAATTCTATATACATTATATATATATGTACACACACACACACACACACACACACACACACACACACACACACACACACGTCTTCCTAGGTGGCGCTAGCGGTAAAGAACCCATCTGCCAATGCTGGAGACATAAGAGACATAGATTCGATTCCTGGGGCAGGACAATCCCCTGGAGGAGGATGTGGCAGCCCACTCCAATATTCTTGCCGGGAGAATCCCATGGACAGAGGAACCTGCCGAGCTGCAATCCATGGGTTGCAAAGAGTTAAACACACAGAAGAGACCTAGGGAGCATGTGTGAATGCACACACAAACACACACACACACACACACACACATTTTATATATATATATATATATATATAAAACTGAGTCACTTTGGTGTATACCTGAAGCTAACCCAACATTGTAAATCAACTATACCTCAATAAAATTCTTAAAATAATTATTTTCAGAGCCTATCGCTGTGGGCAGAACATGAGAGAAATGGATCAATTGAAGAGCATAAAAAGAGAGAAAGGGTGAAGCATGAATCTAGATGGAAAGGTTTTATCTATATTATACTTTTGCCTTGAGCTGACGGTGTGAAAGAAAGTTAGCCTGATGAATGCAGTTTTGTCTTGGAAGCTTCCTCCACTCACGTTCAGCTGCTCCACTGCAGTTTTCTTCTTTAATATTCGTGCATTGAAGGTCTGTGATCTGTAACCGAGACATCGTGGTATTTAGCATGGCCACATGCAGATATGTTTAAGAGCAGCTCCATTAAAGATCGCTTCTCTGGGAGCATTCTGAGCTCTCTGGTGGTGTTTATCACCCAGCGTTTAGCTTTGATCCCTGTAATGTATGCAGAGCCAAAGACACCCTTCATCACTCTGCTTCTGTTGGGAGTTGGTTTATGTTGTAAAACAGGGGAAATGGGGAAAAAGAAAGCAGAGTTGCATATATACAGTAGTCGAATGAGATAAAATAACACCGTGAGGTTAGAGAATTCGAGAGGAGAGTGGATGGATTCTGTCTCTCCAGGGTTGTCTATTTACAGTAAATTCTGGCTAACAACAAATTCTGCTGCCTGCTGCCTGCCTCTGCTGGTTCTCATTTCTCTTATTCCATGAACTGAGTTCGGCCCACGCCACCATTCCTTTCCTCTCTACATAAGTCCAGGCCTACGCTGTGTATTTAGGAGTTCCGATCACTTGGGAAGGGCCATTGGTAAGTAAGGATGGCTTGTAAATCCTCCTCCATTCTTCTCCGGTTAACCACAGCAAGGCATGGTGTTCTGCGCATAGAGTCGCCTGAGACAAGAAATGTTTATGAGAATCATTGGTGTAGAGAAGAGCTTGTTTGAATGGTTCTGGCATATTGGACCTGTTGCTCATTTCTAATGGTTGAAATACTGATACCTTCTTTGATGAGATTAGAGAAAACTCAGGATCTTGAATCTAAATTTGGGGTTAGGCTTGTCAGTTCTAATGTCATCTTCTTTGCATCTGCTTTACTTAAAAAAAATTTTTTTAATATTCTAGTTTAACTTTTTATTGAATGTAGTTGATTTACAAGGTTCTATTAATTTCTGCCCCCAGAGACTAACATGCTAAGCAAAGTAAATAAAAGAGAAAGACAAATACCATATCCTCTCACTTATATGGGGAGTCTAAAATGTGACACAGATGACCCCATCTATGAAACAGAAACAGACTCACATACATAAAAAGAGACTGAGAAAAAGGAAGAAATGGTAGTTGCTGTGGAGTGGGGGATGGAGTAAGAGCTTGGGGTTAGCAGATGTGAGCTGGTATATGTAGGTCATTTTACGGAGGAGCCTGGTGGGCTGCAGTCCATGGGGTCGCTGAGAGTTGGACATGACTCAGTGACTTCACTTTCACTTTTCACTTACATGCATTGGAGAAGGAAATGGCAACCCACTCCAGTGTTCTTGCCTGGAGAATCCCAGGGACGGTGGAGCCTGGTGGGCTGCCATCTATGGGGTTGCACAGAGTCGGACACGACTGAAGCGACTTAGTAGCAGCAGTAGCAGCAGCAGCATGGTTGATTTACAATGTTTTGTTGGTTTCAGGTGTAATGGAAGGTGATCAGTTATGCATGCATATATATCTATTTTTTCAGATTCATCTTCCTTACAGGTCCTTACATAATGTTGACCATAGTTCATTGTCCTATACAGTAGGTCATTGTGAAGTCACTCAGTCATGTCTGACTCTTTGTGACCCCGTGGACTGAGGCCACCAGGCTCCATGGGGCTCTCCAGGCAAGAATACTGGAGTGAGTTGCCATTTCCTTCTCCAGGGGATCTTCCTGACCCAGGGATCGAACCCAGGTCTCCTGCATTGCAGGCAGACGCTTTAACCTCTGGGCCACCAGGGAAGCCCACAGTAGGTCATTATTGGTTATCTATTTCATATGCAGTAGCGTGTATCTGTTAATCTCAAATACCTAACATTGCTGTTCTAGGTTAATATTTACTTTCCATGTTTCTGGTTTAAAATCCCTAAGGAGGATTTGTGGCCAGGAAGGGGAGGCTTGGGAGTGGATCCTGATTGGCCAAGTATAAAGGAAAGAATCCATCCAAAGAGAGGATCTCCTACTGTGACATCTGTATCTGCAATGACTAGCTTTTCTTCCTGCCTTTATACTGCTTTTGACTGAATGCGCAGGACCCTTACCCTCACTTCTAGGTTGATCTTTGTGTCAGGTTCTAGACGTAGTCCTCACAGACAGCCAATAGGCACATGAAAACATACTCAACATCACTAATTATTAGAGAAATGCAAATCAAAACTACAATGAAGTACCAGCTCACACTAGTCAGAATAATAAATGCTGGAGAAAGGTGGGGGAAAGGGAACCCTCCTACTCTGTTGGTGGACCCATGATTTGACATACTCACTATGGAAAGCAGTATGGAGGTTTCTCAGAAATCTAAAAATAGTGCTTTCAAATGACCCAGCAATCCACTCCTGGGGATATATAAAATGTGAATTTAAAAAGACACATGCCCTCTTTGTTCATAGTAGCATTATTCACCATAGCCAAGACAAGAAAACAGCTTAATGTCCATTGACAGATGAATGGATAAAGAATATGTGGTGGATAAAGAACACATACACAATGGAACATAACTCAGCCATGAAAAAGAATGAAATAAGGCCATTTGCAGCAACGTAGATGCAACTGATAGTTGCCGAGGGGGCCCAAGAGGTTATTATACTAAGTCAGGAAGAGAAAAACAAATGCAATATGATATCATTTCTTTGTAAAATTTAAAATATAACACAAATGAGCCTATCTGTGAAACAGACACAAAATCCTGGGCATGCAGGACAAACTGTTGGTTGCCAAGGGCGCAGGGGGTGAGGGAGGGATGGAGTGGGCAGTTGGCATTAGCAGGTGTGAGCTTTTGTGTAAGAGTGGATAAACAACAAGATCCCACACTGCCGAGCACAGGCAACTATATTCAATATCCTGTGATAAACCATACTGGAAAAGAAAAAAAAATTAGAAGCAAATCTCTGCCTGGTTGGGGAAATCTGACAAGCCCTGGCCAGTCCACGAGACACATAGGGCACTTTCTGCCCATCAGCCCAGAGTGGAGCTTAACTCCACTTCCCTGTTCCTGTCTTACCACAGTGACTACTGGCCTACAACCACCCTCAGTCCCAAGTGGCATACAAATAATTTCATAAGCAAACAATCAAAGTAATATCTGTATTTTGTTGTTGATTTTCTTGTTCTAGTAGGTTCTGGTCTGGGACGCCTGAGTGTCCCCCACCAATGAAACCTGATGCTATCCTAACCCAAGGGGGAGGGGCATTCACTCATTTCCAGTTCCAGGTACTTTCTTTCTGCTTTCCCCATTTTCCCTGGCTGAGGACCTAGCGTTATTCTGCCAGCATTATCTTCTCCTAGGAAAAAGGATAATGGGCTGCGGAACACATTCTCTGCTGCCAGGCCTGAGGATTCTCATAAACGTGTATCAATTCCAGCACTTTGTCTCTGTATGAACTGCCTAAGAGGCGTGTTTTCTGGTATTGGTCTGTTTAGCAGAGCCAAAAGGGGACAAAAACCCTAGATTAGACTGAGTTACGTGAAATCTGGCTCTGTAATAAGATGTGTTCCAGCAGCCCCATCTGTAGTTAGACTTCCAGACTAGCCAGATGGAGTTAAGGCAGGCCCTGCACTTTACTGAAGCTGTGGTAGTTCATAGAGCAGACGATGCCCCCTGGTGATGCTGCAGTTGATGGGGATGCCAAGGTCGATGGGGGTAACAGATGTATGTGAGGATGCGAGAGGGAACAACTCTACCCCACCTGTGATTGTGTAAGGAATATGAGCTTGTAAGAGAGGAGTCTTGCTTTAAAGCAAAATAAATACTTGCAGGGGAAAGGAAAGGGTCATATAGCTCTGGCATCTTGAGGTGTGGAATGGTCAGGCATGCAGAACCCAGAGCTGGTCACACCAAACCCGCTCTCCGTAAATCTGTCACACCCCTGCTCACATTTTCACACAAGCAAATCCAGGCTAAAAATGAGCCTCTCTGAAAAGGAAAAGAAGTCATAAACGGTCAATCTGCAGTCACAGGTTTGCTGGAAGAGGAGAGACTATTACCATGCATTTCCTTTAGGGTGTCATTATGAGGATTTACTTATCACCAACCAGCGTGTATAGATACATCAATGAATAAATGGACTTGAGCTACTTGATGTGTGCCAGTTCGGAGCTCAGGGGGGCAGGAAAAACAGCTGACACATTCCTCATCTTTAGACAGCCCAGATCCCAGCAGAAAATGATCTTTTTAGCACCTCCTGGCCAAACCCTCACCATTCTGTCCTTTTCCCAACTCACTGTAGTCTAAAGACAGATCCAGTCAGCTTGCATTATTGCTGGTCTTAAACACTAGACAGATTGACACTATTGATTGCAGTGGTAGCTATAGCATATTTGATGGTTTGGGCCATTTGGCCTAAAGGCACAATAAAATGAGTATTCATGACAAGCTAAAAATCCACAGGCAAATGAGAAAGGCAGCCCTTTAAGGAATCTCATCTGTTAGTCTGGTCTAGTGATGTCACCTCACTCGGATGAGGAGGGTGGTGTGTAGGAATGAGGGCGATTTTTGTAGATGTTGGAAAGAGACAGGGAGAGAGGATGTTTTCACACTGGAGGAGAGAATTTGATGATAATTATTCTCAGACAGAATAGCCTCATTTCTGTCTCAGGTACTATATACTTTGTAAGATGAGTAAAAGAGATTGTTGTTTTATTCGGCTGTGTCCTACTTACGTTCGAAAATGCAGGTGAGAAGTAGAGGGTTGAAAAATAAAGGCTAAAGAACCTTCTCCCAGTTTGTATTTTTTAAAACAAGATGTTGATTTATAAACGAAAAAGAAAGGCTCTAAGAAAATGACCTGTGACCATCAGCCAGCTGCTGATCTTTTTTTATATTAAGCTGGTTCCAGGTTTATCTTGCACTCAGAGATTGATGGATTGTTTTCTTCAAGCGTGCTGATATTCTGGATGCAGTGTATCTTCACTCAAGAATTGTAGGTATTTTATAGTTCTGACCTATTAAATGATCACCACCAAACTAAAGTCTGCAAACAAGCCTTATTTTCATCAATGAGGACTCTACAGTACCTCGTATAAAAGTGTACTCAATCCTCAAACCAGAGACACTGGTGGTTGCGTGTTTTGAGGATGTCTGTTTGGCTGGGTGAGTCCAGTTGCTTAAGTCAATGATCAGTTCTTGAAAGCACCTCACAGCACCTTATGTACAAAACAGGTATTTGAATTTGAAACTGTGGGGCCCCTTGTCTTAGTTAAGGGTACCAGTTGCCCAAGCTGGGAACTTGTGAGTTACGCATGTTTCTTCCATTCCTTCATCCACCCTTCCTCTCATTTTTCAAATATTACTACTTATAAATTCTATCCATTCTGATTATGTCTTCTCTATCTTTACTTCACTGCCTTATTCATCATTTCTCATTATTTCCCCCCTTAGTGGAGTAATGACTTTCTATCTTTCTATCTTACTGGAGTAATGACTTTCTAATCCCCAGTGTCACCAGACACCTTCCACGTGGATGCAGGAATGATTTTTCTTCAGCAAAATTCCTTCAGTTAAAATCCATCACTCAGCAATAAAAAAGAAGGAAATAATGCCATTCACAGTAATACAGATGGATGTCGAGATGATCATACGAAGTGAAGCAAAGACAAATATCAGAAGGTGTCACTCATGTGTGGAATGAAATTTTTAAAAGAGGATACAAATGAATTATTTCAAAACAGAAACAGACTTACAGATATTAAAAAACAAAAACCTTATAGTTAGCAAAGGGAAAGCATGGCAGTAGTGGGGAGGGTTGAATCAGGAGGTTGGGATGAACATAGACACACTGCTATATGCAAGATAGGTAACCAGCAAGGCCTATAGTGCAGGGAACTAACTCTACTCAGCATTCTGTGATAACCTATAAGAGAAAAGAATCTGAAAAAGGATGAGTATATGTATGTGTATAACTGCATCACTTCATGCCTGAAAACACAGCATTGCAGAGCAGCCATAGTCCAATAAAATTAAACATTAAAGGCAAAAATTGGGGGGGGAAAAATGTCCGTAAGTGTCAACTTAGTGCCTTCAGGGTTGAGATCAAACTCTGACTGGCGTGCAGAACCCATGTGCCAGCTGCCGCTGTTCTGGTCTCATCTTTTTGAACTGGTGGCTCTGCCTTGTAAGTGAAGCCACATGAAATGATGTGTGTCTAGAATCTGCTACCAGTCCGTGGTGTCAGCGTTGAGTCGTGTCCAACTCTTTGTGACCCCATGGACTGTATGCAGCCTGCAAGGCTCCTCTGCCCATGGAATTTTGCAGGCAGGAATACTGGAGTAGGGTGTCATTCCCTCCTCCAGGGGATCTTCCCAACCCAGGGATTGAACCCGCAGCTCGTGCATTGGCAGAAGTGCCACTTGGGAAGCCCCGGATCTGCTACCACATTATGTTAGTGTATTGCTTTACTCTTCCACAAAAATCCTTCCATTCAGATCCATGTTTAGCCTCCCTAGATCCCCGTGAGGTAGAGAAACGAAGGTACTGTTCTTTCTCATTTTACAGAAGAAAAGGGCATTAACTCTATGCTGACATAATAATAAGTACTATGCAGAAGTGATTCTTGAAAATTCTTATGTAGATTATAGAATTTTGAATTATAGGTGGAGAAAGGACAATATAAGTTTTTACCATCCAGCAGACTACTGGTCTTCTGCAGCTAACATTCAGCTGATTTTTTAAAAATTTATTTTATTGAAGTATAGTTGATTTACAGTGTCATTAATTGCTGTTATATACACACATACATTTTTTCATTTTCTTTTCCATTATGGCTTATCACAGAATACTGAACAGTATTCCCTGTGCTATACAGTAGGACCTTGTGGTTTATCCATTCTGTGTATAATAGTTTCACCTGCTAATCTCACTTCATCCCTCCACTTTCCTCCTCCCCCTTGACAACTGCAAGCCTGTACTCTATGTCTATGAGTCTCTTTTTGTTTCGTAAATAAGTTCATTTGTGTCATATTTTAGATTCCCCATATAAGTGATATATGATATTTGTCTTTCTGTGTCTGATTTCACTTAGTATGATAATCTCTACGTCCATCCATGTTATTGTAAAAGGCATTATGTTATTCTTTTTTTATGGCTGAGTAATATTCCATTGTGGGTTTCCCAGGTGGCCCTAGTGATAAAGAACCCATCTGACAATGCGGGAGACATAAGAAACCAGGGTTCAATCCCTGAGTTGGGAAGATCCCCTGGAGGAGAGCATGGCAACCCACTCCAGTATTGTTGCCTGGAGAATGTCATGGACAGAGCAGCCTGGCGGGCTACAGGCCATAGGGTTGCAAAGAGTTGGACACAACTGAAGGGACTTAGCAGCAGGACTCCATTGTAGACATGTGCTATATGTCCTTTTTATCCATTTATCTGTTGATGGACATTTTGGTTGTTTCCATGTCTTGGCTATTGTACCTAGTGCTGTTGTGAATATAAAGGTGCAGGTATCTTTTTGAATTATAGAGTTGTCTGGATGTATGCTCAGGAATGAGATTGCTGTATCATATGGCAACTATTTCTAGCTTTTTGAGGACCCTCCCTACTGTTTTTCATAGTGACTGTACCAATTTACAGCTGATTTTTAATGAGGTATATACCCATTTAAGATACACATATGTGGATTTATTTTTTCCAAAATAATTAATCAAATATTTAATTCCCAAGAAAATGTCCTTTTTATCTTTTGACAGTTTTGATCATGACTTTCCTTTGTTGATGGTGTTAATATAATTGACTCTCCAAGTGTTCTGAGATGAACCTAAAATCACCACCTCTTTCCCAGCAACAGTTTATGGTACACTAAGGCTTGCAGGGTAATTTAAAGTTTTTGTAAATATATGTCCACAAAGCAGTGAATAATATGGAAAGGTGGATTTTTTAAGGCAAATAAACTGCTAAATATACTATTTACAGGCATTGTAAAGTGATAGAACAATGAAGGATAGAAGCAGAGTGAATTGCAGACTAATCTCTGCATTGTGCAGGAAACAAGTGTCTCCCCTAGTGATATTAATGGAATATTGTAAGCTCATTTCAGGACCAAAATTTAAATTAAAAAGGGAGGAGGAGGTTATGGAGTAAAAGCTGTTGAAAAATCTCATTTTCAGCAAGTTTGAAAAAAAGTCATGAAGCAATTTAGTTTATTTTTTAAACATTCCCTGTAGTGTTGTGAAGACCAAACGGCAGTTTTGAGCTAGTTCATAAAAACCAGAATGTAAAGACAAGGAGGAGAAACCGAATAGAAAACAAATAGGAAACTGTCCAATTTAATTGACCAGGCTGATTAAAATGAGAAGCATAAACACCCTCCCCAAATGAGAAAATGTTAGATGTACAAAGTCACTCGTTTTAGATTCCCCTTAGAATGTTTGTAATCCATGAAACTATTTATGTTATTTAAAAAATAAAAACAAATGAAAACCTCAATTCTTTTAATGAAGTTGTATAGTCGACTGAAGTTAAGTATGACATGTGAAAGTAATATAATTTCATTTAAATGTCCCTGCATGAATTTAGAGCTTCAGATTTTAACACAGTGACTCATTATCCATGATCTGCACAGTGTAAGATTATGTAGAAGTCATGAAGTTGTCTAAAACAGCTAGGTAAGGATAGCTGTGAAGATAAAATACGACATGGGACTTAGTCTTTTAGCCATCTAGAAACAGATTGTTTTTCTTGTTAATGTATTAGTTTTGGAAAAGAAAGATGCCATTTAAGACAATTTGTTTCATATCTTAGAGACTAGGAGTATTAGAAACCTTTTGGGAGTGTATATTTGTTTGTTCAATGAAAATAGCTTTTCTCCTGCTTATAAACATAATAGAGATGTAAAAAATAGGGTAAACTAGATTACAATAAAGTGTCAAGCAACCTGGAAATCTCAGTGGCTTTAAAGCAACAAAGATGTGTTTATCACTCTTATTGCATGTCCATCACATGTCAGCGGGACATAAATTAATTAATATTTATATATTTATGGACACTCTTACTGCAGTTCCAAGGTTGATGGAATAGCCATTCTCCCAAAACTCGTGAGCTGTTATGGTAGAGGTAGAAAGAGAAAAGACAAGAATGTCTTAATGCAGGAAATTAAGCACTCAGGCCTGGAACCGAGAAGTCACTTCCACTAGCAAGACATTGGCCAGAACTAGTCAGATTAACCCAACAAACCAAAAAGAAATCAGGAAGTACAGCCGTCCTTTTAAAGGAGATGGCCAGATGTATTTGGGAAGTAGCTCATACTGAAAATTAAATCAATCTAGGAATCTCTAAAGAAAACTTTGATCACTGAAGATTCCACTACCCCTACAACAGTTGGTGAACTGCCTTCCAGACAGTTATGTGTCTTTGAATATAAAGATATACAAATATGGTTTTATGATCTACTTTTAACAATAATATATCATGGAGGTATTTTCCATTTCATTAAGAAATAAATTCACCATTCTTTGTGATGGTTGCATAGTATTCTACCAAGTAAATGTGCGTAATTGATATTAATGAAAATTTAGGTTGTTTATAGTCTCTTTATTATATACAAGGCTGAAATTAACATCTTAGCACACTATCTCTGGATTTTTAGTGATAATTATTCAATTGCATGCATGCTCAGTCAGTCATGTCCAACTCTTTGTGACCCTTTGCACTGTAGTCTACCAGGTTCCTCTGTCCATGGAATTTTCAGATAGGAATACTAGAGTAGGTTGCCATTTCCTCCCCCAGGGCATCATCCTGACCCAGGGATCAAACCCATGTCTTCTGCATTGCAGGCGGATTCTTTACCTGCTGACCATCCAGGAAGCCCTTTTCAGTTGTAGCCAGTGGGAATTTACATTAGATGATATCAGTATTTTCAGGTTAGATAAAAATTAAAACATTATCCTGCAAAAGGGATATACTAATTGTACTAATTTATTCTATAACCTAAAGTCACTGAAAGCATATATTTCTTTACACTTTTGCCATCCGTATATAATTTCAGTATTTGCCAATGTAATAGGCTAATATCTCACTTTCATATTTATTCTCTGTTGTTGTTCAGTCGCTAAGTCACGTCTGACTTTGCAACCCCACAAACTGCAGCACACCGGGCTTTCCTGTCCTTCACTAACTCCCAGAGTTTGCTCAAACTCATGTCAATGGCTGGAGATCCCCTGCACCTATTTCATTCTTTGTTGTCTCCTTCTCCTTTTGCCCTCAGTCCTTCCCAACATCAGGGTCTTTTCCAATGAGTCAGCTCTTCACATCAGCTGTCCAGAGCATTAGAGCTTCAGCATCAGTCCTTCCAATGAATATTCAGGGTTGATTTGCTTTAGGATTGATGGATTTGATCTCCTTGCTGTCCAAGGGACTCTCAAGAGTCTTCTCCAGCACCACAGTTGGAAAGCACCGATTCTTTGGCACTCAGCCTTCTTTAACATCCAGTTCTCATATCTGTACATGACTACTGGAAAAACATTATATCTTTGACTATATGGACCTTTGTCAGTAAAGCGATGTCTCTGCTTTTTAATGCGTTGTCTAGGTTTGTCATAGCTTTTCTTCCAAGGGGTAAACATGTTTTAATTTCCTGGCTGCATTTACCATTCACAGTGAGTTTAGAACCCAATAAAATAAAATCTGTCACCATTTCCACTTTTCTCTTCTTCTATTTGAAATGAAGTAATGGGACAAGATGCCACGATCTTAGTTTTTGATGTTGAGTTTTAAACCAGCCTTTTTCTCTCTCCTCTTTCACTCTCCTCAAGAGGCTCTTTATTTCCTTTTCACTTTCTGCCATTAGAGTGCTGTCATCTGCATATCTGAGGTTGTTGATATTTCTCCCTTATTAGAACAGTAGAAAAACTTTTCATATATTAGCCCTCTATTTGTATTTTTCTCCTTTAAATAATCTACTTGAGTAGTTACTTCATTTTCTGTTGGAATGCTTGTTTCCCACTGATTTTGGCGTGATCTTTGTATATTAAAAAGCAGACTGGTATTCATTCAGTATATTCTGGTAGAACATACTAACCAGCTTGTATTTTTGTTGGGTTGGCATCACACTGTACAAAAGTTGCAAAATGCATTTAATATCTCTCTTGATCTCAGGATAATAATACTTTGTCATATGTTACAAACATTGTTCATATTTATCCTGTGTATTATTTTTTTGGTATATAGAACTTTTACATTTTAGCAGTCAATCTTTATGGTTTCAGCTCTTGTACGATGCAAAAATCCTTCTCCACTCTAAAATGACAAAAATATTATCCCATGCTTTCTCATGGGATTTCCGTGGCTGTGCTTACTGTGCATTTAATATTTTATATGCCTGAAGCATGTTTTGCTGTAAGGAGTCAGTCAGAGATACCACTTTATTTTTCAAGTGGCCCACTGACTTTGGAGAAGTTTCAGTGAATATCATGGGAAATGAACAGAGGAGGATACTGTAGGTTTATTATTATTATTTGCATTTAAAATAAGAAAGAGTGAAGTCCTTTAATGAGCATGCTCTAGAAGGAACTTCATGTTGATATGGAGCCTGGGTCTTATACTTGCCTTTTACTCCAGTGGTAATTTTTAAGTTCTTACATATTTTTCTTTCTTGACTTCCGTGACACGTGCTGGTCACTCTTCTGCCTCAACATGAGCAGTGTGTTTCTGCATCTCCTTTTTTCCTCTCCTGCTACTTTTCTCCAACATTTATCTTAAACTCTTTTATCCTCTATCTTACTTCCTGCATGTTTTATATATACCTATAACCTTGGATACAAATTGTTCTAACACCGTGGAATAAATATGCCCCAAAAGGTATGCACTATATAAGTGTGGCACTGAACATAGATCTGGGTTGGATGTTTACTTCAATGCCTTACGTACATCATGTGACTGTGACTGAAAGTTACTCAGTCACGTTTGACGCTTTGCACCCCATGGAATAGTCCATGGAATTCTCCAGGCCAGTAGAGTGGGTAGCCATTCCTTTCTCCAGGAGATCTTCCCAACCCAGGGGTCGAGCCCAGGTCTCCCACATTGCAGGCAGATTCTTTACCAGCTGAGCCACCAGAGAATATAACTAAAGGCATCACTGAGTTAATTACTC
This sequence comes from Madoqua kirkii, assembly GCA_006408675.1. Lineage (NCBI taxonomy): Eukaryota > Metazoa > Chordata > Mammalia > Artiodactyla > Bovidae > Madoqua > Madoqua kirkii. Next base: position 70,972 of record SJYC01075040.1, on the reverse strand, counting down.
GAGTACTTAGCCTATTTTTCCATTGCCATCCTTATTTGGTTTTTCTTTCTCTTTTGTTCTTTTGATTTCAGACTGCTCTTTTTATATCAGGCACTAAGGGAGGTTCAGTCAACCAGTATCAGTGCAGCATCTGAAAATGACCTTTTCACTGGGTGTTTTCTCTGTCCCTTATATAAGTCAGATATATGTGTGCCAAATTTGATTGCCCTCTCTTTAAACCTCAGTCAGTCAATTCAATCGCTCAGTTGTGTCTGACTCTTTTCAACCCTATGGACTGCAGCACACCAGGCTTTCTTGTCCTTCACTGTCTCCTGGAGTTTACCCAAGTTCATGTCCACTGAATTGGTGATGCCATCCAACCATCCCATCCTATGTCACCCCCTTCTCCTCCCACCTTCAATCTTTCTCAGCATCAGGGTCTTTCCCAATGAGTCAGTTCTTTGCATCAGGTGGGCAAAGTATTGGAGTTTCAGCTTCAGCATCAGTCCTTCCAATGAATATTCAGGACTGATTTCCTTTACGATGGACTGGGTGGATCTCCTTGCAGTCCAAGGGACTCTGAAGAGTCTTCTCCAACACCACAGTTCAAAAGCATCAACTCTTTGGCTTTTCAATTCAGCTTTCTTTATAGTCCAACTCTCACATCCATACGTGACTATTGGAAAAACCATAGCTTTGACTAGATGGACTTTTATTGGCAAAGTAATATCTCTGTTTTTTAATATGCTGTCTAGGTTTAATCCTAAATCAACTGCAAATTTCTATTCATTCTATGTTACCATTTAACTTATTATTAAGACTCTTTATTGTACAGACATACCTCATTTTATTGAGCTTCATCTAATTGCAGATAATGGGTTGTGGGTTTTTTTGCAAATTGAATGTTAGTGGCAATCCTGTTTGGTCATATAATGGTTATTATTTTTAGCAGTAAAATATCTTTTAACTAAGCTGTGTATATTGTTTTCTTAGACATAATGCTGTTGCACACTTAACAGTCCACAGTATAATGTTAACTTTTAGATTCGCTGGGAAACCAAAAAAATTGTGTGACTCACTTTATTGTGAAATTTGTTTTATTAAGGTGGTCTGCGGCCAAACCCACAGTATCTCCAAGGTATGCTTGTATACCTGTTAAAACTTTCCAGTTCATCCCATCCCAGCCTCTCTTTAGGGTTCTGGTCACAGTCACAAAGTGATCTTTCTGCTCCTTGCTTTCCCTGCCCGCCCCCTCATCTCACATATTCTATACATCGTATCAGTTCAGTTCAGTCACTCAGTCATGTTTGACTCTTTGCGACCGCATGGACTGCAGCACACCAGGTTTTCCCGTCTATCACTATCTCCCAGAGCTTGCTCAAACTCATTTCCGAGTCAGAGATGCCATCCAACCATCTCATCCTCTGTCGTCCCCGTCTCCTCCTGCCTTCAATCTTTCCCAGCATCAGGGTCATTTCCAATGAGTCAGTTCTTCACATCAGAAGGGCAAAGTATGAGTACATCATGCCAAGTCTTCTTTTTCAATTTAATTTTAATGGTGCAGTTATGTCACCTGCCATCGAATCTTTTCCAGTGAACCCCTATCTTCAGATGATGAGATTCAGATATTTTAGTGTCAGTCAGAGAAGGAAATCTATCCTTCTGTAACTTCTGCATGAAAACATTTGCAAGCTAATTCCATCTGCTGAGCTTGAAAAGCACCTAGGAAACTTACAAAGGTAGGTGCCAAGTAGATGGCTAAGTATGAGACAGTAGGTCGGGTCTCTGAACTGAACATAACTTGGGAATGTTCTTGGGGCCCCGGGAAGTATATACTTCATGTTTGGAAAGAGAAGAAGCCAACGAAAAAAGACAATGAGTGTCCAGAGGACTGCAAAGAGAACAGGTGGCGTCATCAGAACCCATGGAAGAGGCAATCCGAAAAGGACTCTGCCTACCCCTGAAGGACAAGGAAAAACAGGAAACAGTTTGCACTAAATGTAGCAATATGGCCGACATCAGTGAAATCAGCAAGAGTCATTTCAGTGAGTTGATGGGGTGGAAGTCAGACTGAAAGGTAATGATGAGGGGTGACTAACTGCTAAAAAAATTCAAGAGAGATTCCTGTGAAGCACAGAAAGGAAGCATATTATTTGCTTACTTGTTTAAGATGGCAGAATCTTGAGCATGGTCAAATATTTCATTCAGTTCTTTCCTACTGGTATTTTCTTAACCGTAAAGACATAGTTAACAATGTCCACTTTACCAAGTGGTTTAAGACATGAAAAAACCTAAGATAGCATCTAGACGCATCAATATAAATATGTTAATCTCTCTTATCTTCTCTTCTTCCCCTGTTTCAGTTCCACTGGCCCTTATTGTTGTATGCAAAGTAAAATCCAATGCAGTTAGTTACAATATATAAATCCTTCCTCTTTCTTACTAAGCTGCCATCTCTTGAGTATCTCTTTTTCCTTTTTTAAAGTACAATTGATTTACAATGTTGCGTTAGTTTCAGGTGTACTGGAAAATGATTCACTTATGCATATATAATCTTTGCAGGTTCGTTTCCATTACAGATTATTACAGGATACTGAATATAATTCCCCGTGTTATACAGTGGGCTTCCCAGGTGGCTCAGATGGTAAAGTGTCTGCCTGCAATGCAGGAGACCCAGGTTCGATCCAAGGGTCAGGGAGAGCCCCTGGAGAAGGAAATGGAAACCCACTCCACTACTCTTGCCTGGAGAATTCCATGCACAGAGGAACCTGGTGTGCTCTAGTCCATGGGGTTGCAAAGAGTTGGTCCTTGTTTAATTTATATATAGTTGTGCATATCTGTTAATCCCCCAAAGTGAAAGTGTTAGTTGTTCAGTTGTGTCCGACGCTTTGCAACCCCATGGACTGTAGCCTGCCAGGCTCCTCTGTCCATGGAATTTTATAGGCAAGAATACTGGAGGGGGTGGCCTCCCTTTTCCAGGAGATCTTCTCAACCCAAGGTTCAAACCCATGTCTCTTGCATTGGCAGGTAGACTCTCTAGCCCTGAGGTCACCAGGGAAACCCAAAAGCAGGGGTAGGAAGGGGTAAATTAAGAGTTTGGGATTAGCATGGGTTTTCTCAGTGATACGGATAGTAAGGAATCTGCCAGCAATGCAGGAGGCCCGGTACAATCCCTGAGTCGGGAAGAGCCCCTGGAGAAGGGAATGGCAACCCACTCCAGTATTCTTGCCTGGGAAATCCCACAGACAGAGGAGCATGTTGGGCTGTAGTCTATGGGGTCACAAGAGTTGGATGTGGCTTAGCAACTAAACAGCCGCAAGCCCTCCCTTTTACCTTTGGTTACTACAGCTTGTTTTTCTAGGTCTGTATGTTCTTTTCTACAAACAGTTCATTCTCTTTTACAAATAGTTTATTTTTTTTCTTTTTTTTTTTTTAGATTTAATGTTGGGCTGTAGTCTATGGGGTCACAAGAGTTGGATGTGGCTTAGCAACTAAACAGCCGCAAGCCCTCCCTTTTACCTTTGGTTACTACAGCTTGTTTTTCTAGGTCTGTATGTTCTTTTCTACAAACAGTTCATTCTCTTTTACAAATAGTTTATTTTTTTTCTTTTTTTTTTTTTAGATTTTGCAAATAAGTGATACCATATAATGTTTTATCCGACCGACTTCACTTAATATAATAATCTCTGGATCTATTCATGTTGCCACACATGGCATTATTTCATTCTTTTTTATAGCTGAGTAATATTCCTCTTTAACGTCGGTTTTCCTAGCTGCTGGGCACATTGTATTGTATACAAGTATAATCTTAACTCATTATGTTGAATTGCCTTTTCAGCACAAACATTTCTAGAATAAATTCATTGCTTTCTATACAAAATATATTTGACTCTCCTGCCCTCTTTCCAGGTTGGCAATGGTTAACCAAGCAGCAGGTTCTATTAGTAACAGAAAAGCAACATGAAAACAATAGGAATAGCAGTGGGGTTACCTTTGCAAAAGAGGGGCATTACATTTGGGCACAAAGAGCTTTTGTTTGAAGCAGGTAATGACAGGCTTACTCACTGTTTTATTCCTAATCAATATTTTGGAGAGAACATAAGAGCTGATGTTAATCACTGTCTACAATGTGAAAGCACTGTCTGAACCACTGAGCTAGAGAAATTATCCATACAAGACTTCAGAGTTTGAATTTGGCTATTTTGCACTTGAGTTATTATACTAAGCATGACTTTTTCTTGGTACCGCATGTGTTTTTTCCTCTTTCATGCTGGCTTTGTGTCTGTCAGGTAAAAGGAGACCTACATGGAGTGTACAGTCATCAAAGGGATGAAAGATGAATAAGCAGAGAGCTTTTTTTTTAAGCACCATTAACTCAGTGGCATCTACCTGGGCCGTAGATGCACTTAGTTGATTTCATTTTGATAATGCTGTAAGCTGGGCTCTGATAATTGCCTTCTGTAATTGGAACAAATTTATGATTATGCTAATTCATTCTCAGCCACCCAATATATGGAAGCTCAGCTCATCCGTATCTGTCCCTGCATTTCCTTTGTAGATCATTACATGATTAGCCTTTCAATGCGGCTGATGGAAATATTTTTATTCTGAACAGATCCGGTTTCTCCAGTGGTTTGTGTCTATGTATGTGTCAGTGATCTGGGTTTGCATTTCCAAACTGGATGCAACTCTGATACCAGCTTTTAAAACCAGTTATGATGTGAACGTTTTGAGTCTTTAATGCTTTAATCCTTACTAAGATGGCTATTTTCTCAGCACTTGAGTATACAGTACCTGGTAGTAAGGAACAGAAAAGGGAAACTGTTAATTAAGATCCCGTCACCACCACTTTAAAACCTGATGTACATACCAGCAATTGGTATGGAAGGAAATGTGAGTGCAGAGGCTGTTTTGAGTCTCTCTGAAAGCCAACTCGTTGTTGTTGTTGTTGTTGTTGTGTAATTGTTTTTTGTTAAGGCTATTTTGGGTCTTTGTTGCTGTGTGGGAACTTTCCTTAGTTGCAGTGTGTGTTCAGGGACACGTGCTTCTCATCATGATGACTTGTTGTTGCAGAGCATGGACTGTAGGCAAGCAGGTTTTCAGTAGTTATGGCACGCGCGACCTGTGGGATCTTCCCGGACCAGGGATCCAAACTGTGTCCCCTGCATTGGCAGGCGGATTCCTAACCACTGGACCACCAGGAGAGTTCCTGAAGGCCAACTCTTTGTAATCTTGTTCAAGAGTTCTTCCCATCCTAAAATAATCCTTTATAATGAACAGGCAAATAGCACTATGTTTTACGTCACTCCTTCAGATAGCCAATGCAGGTTTCAAAGCTTAAGAAGCTTTGGAAGCCTCTCCAAGGTATGGCTATATCAAAGGTTCAAAACCAGAATTCCTTTTCCCCTAGCAGGTGAGAGAGAGCAATGTAGAATTAGCAACAAACAAGATCCAATCCACAAGGCAGAGCATAGCTGAAAAGCTAATGGTAGCACACACCTCCTTTATGAATCATCTTTTGATTGCAAATCTCTTCCCATTCTCACTTTAATGCTTCATCTGTTCAATGTTGTCTTTTCCCTCTGATCATCATTCCTGTAAATGCTTTACATTAATGTAAACATGTCTCATTTCTCACTCATGACAGTGTTACAGTTTCAATAAACAGTTGATCCTGGTGTTTATTCTCCCAGAGACCATTTACCTGTCAAAATGAATTTTTTAAAAAATAACATGAGGCTGCACTTGACTTTCATAACTGAAACAGGGAAGTTAAAGGACAACACTGATCTGACTGGAGACACAGAGCATCAGAACATAACATTCTCTAATCAGAATTCAGCCTTCTACAGAGGAGCTCTTGTCTGTCATTTCATTCAGCATCCGTGAGGGTGATTCTGTCTTCGATCATTAGGTTTCTCTCACTTCACAATTAAGCTGAATTTCTACTTCCTTTTGTGATGCAGAATCAGATAAGTGGAGCTAAATGGCAGAAAGTGCAGAGTAGGAGGCTTTAAAGTCAATCTATCCAGTCTGGAAAGAAAAGGAAGACAAAAAGGGGAAACACGAGAGTACTGTTATAAATAACTTGAAGGAAATAGTCTCGAGGAGAGAGGAGAGGAGAGAGACATCTAATCTGAAAGCAGCAAAACAACTGATGGCCTAAACTGAGATGAGAAAATTTATGATTATGCTAATTCATTCTCAGCCACCCAATATATGGAAGCTCAGCTCATCCGTATCTGTCCCTGCATTTCCTTTGTAGATCATTACATGATTAGCCTTTCAATGCGGCTGATGGAAATATTTTTATTCTGAACAGATCCGGTTTCTCCAGTGGTTTGTGTCTATGTATGTGTCAGTGATCTGGGTTTGCATTTCCAAACTGGATGCAACTCTGATACCAGCTTTTAAAACCAGTTATGATGTGAACGTTTTGAGTCTTTAGTGCTTTAATCCTTACTAAGATGGCTATTTTCTCAGCACTTGAGTATACAGTACCTGGTAGTAAGGAACAGAAAAGGGAAACTGTTAATTAAGATCCCGTCACCACCACTTTAAAACCTGATGTACATACCAGCAATTGGTATGGAAGGAAATGTGAGTGCAGAGGCTGTTTTGAGTCTCTCTGAAAGCCAACTCGTTGTTGTTGTTGTTGTTGTTGTGTAATTGTTTTTTGTTAAGGCTATTTTGGGTCTTTGTTGCTGTGTGGGAACTTTCCTTAGTTGCAGTGTGTGTTCAGGGACACGTGCTTCTCATCATGATGACTTGTTGTTGCAGAGCATGGACTGTAGGCAAGCAGGTTTTCACTAGTTATGGCACGCGCGACCTGTGGGATCTTCCCGGACCAGGGATCCAAACTGTGTCCCCTGCATTGGCAGGCGGATTCCTAACCACTGGACCACCAGGAGAGTTCCTGAAGGCAACTCTTTGTAATCTTGTTCAAGAGTTCTTCCCATCCTAAAATAATCCTTTATAATGAACAGGCAAATAGCACTATGTTTTACGTCACTCCTTCAGATAGCCAATGCAGGTTTCAAAGCTTAAGAAGCTTTGGAAGCCTCTCCAAGGTATGGCTATATCAAAGGTTCAAAACCAGAATTCCTTTTCCCCTAGCAGGTGAGAGAGAGCAATGTAGAATTAGCAACAAACAAGATCCAATCCACAAGGCAGAGCATAGCTGAAAAGCTAATGGTAGCACACACCTCCTTTATGAATCATCTTTTGATTGCAAATCTCTTCCCATTCTCACTTTAATGCTTCATCTGTTCAATGTTGTCTTTTCCCTCTGATCATCATTCCTGTAAATGCTTTACATTAATGTAAACATGTCTCATTTCTCACTCATGACAGTGTTACAGTTTCAATAAACAGTTGATCCTGGTGTTTATTCTCCCAGAGACCATTTACCTGTCAAAATGAATTTTTTAAAAAATAACATGAGGCTGCACTTGACTTTCATAACTGAAACAGGGAAGTTAAAGGACAACACTGATCTGACTGGAGACACAGAGCATCAGAACATAACATTCTCTAATCAGAATTCAGCCTTCTACAGAGGAGCTCTTGTCTGTCATTTCATTCAGCATCCGTGAGGGTGATTCTGTCTTCGATCATTAGGTTTCTCTCACTTCACAATTAAGCTGAATTTCTACTTCCTTTTGTGATGCAGAATCAGATAAGTGGAGCTAAATGGCAGAAAGTGCAGAGTAGGAGGCTTTAAAGTCAATCTATCCAGTCTGGAAAGAAAAGGAAGACAAAAAGGGGAAACACGAGAGTACTGTTATAAATAACTTGAAGGAAATAGTCTCGAGGAGAGAGGAGAGGAGAGAGACATCTAATCTGAAAGCAGCAAAACAACTGATGGCCTAAACTGAGATGAGAAGGTAACTGGCTCCATTCTGAGTAGAGGCATGTCACCTAATGTAATAGTTAAGACTTTAGAAGCCAAGCCGGATCATGGGAAATGTTAAGGAGCCAGCCTTCATGTAATCAGCAAGACAAGAAAATGGCTGATGTTTTGTGGCAGGAAGCGGATTTGAAAGCTACAGCTTCTACTTGAACCATTTTCCAAGTTTGTTGCTTTGGGTGAATCCTGTAGTCTGTAAAATGGGAAGAATAAGCTATTTTCTGCCTGCCTTGGAACTGTCATGAGAATCAAATGAGATAAAGTATTGGATAGCAGTGTGTTTACTTTCGAGTGTAAAGCTGTGACCCTCACCTCTGTGAGTTCCTTTGTCTTTTCTTCATGGTCACAAAACGGCTGCCTTGGCTTCACAGTTGCATCCATGCCCAACCAAATAAAAGACCTAAAACACCTATCCCTTTTCCTAGGAAAGCTACTTGCTAAATGTTATAAGTTAATTTCCTAATTATTTATTTCCTGTAAGTCACCCAACACTGGCCTTCTGAAGTATTTTAAGACTGCAGGCTATTATCACAAAGATTTCATGGACTATTTTCTTTCATTTCTGCCCATTGCTCCAAAGCAAAACCAAACACCAGATAACTAGGAGAGGACTACCGTAAGTTCTGAATAGCTATATAGGGACAAATAATAAGTTTGAATAAGTTTTATATGTTAAAATAGTTCTGTCTACATTCTGAACATCTTGACATGTTAATATAACCAGAATGTGTGCATTCAAATAAGAGCTGGCCTTTAAATCAACCGTCTGGGAGACAATATATGTATTCAGCAGTGTTGCTTTTGTCAAAATATTTTTTGCATCCCCTTGTCCTTAGGGACGATCATAAAATCCCCAAATATGTTTTCAAAATGATCTTCAGTTGTGTCAATCCACTGTATTTCAATGTAATTTTGCAAATAGCATGGGATCATTCCACCCAAATCTGGAAAATAAGATGGATAACTAAACACAGTGGTTAAAAGCAAGGTTTGAAGTCAAAACTTAGATTTAAATTCTGGTTCTACCATTAAAAAAATTATGTATATACATATATATATTGGGCAAAGTACTTAACATCCTTGCTATTTGCAAAATGGAGACAGTAAAAATGGTGTCCACCTCATAGGCACATTTTAAGAGTGAAATTAATGAACATACGTACAGGGTTTAAAAGAGTACTTGGCGTGTGTGTGTATGTGAAGTTGCTTCAGTCGTCTCTGACTCTTTGTGACCCCATGGACTGTACCCCACCAGGCTCATCTGTCTATGGGATTCTCTAGGCAAAAACACTGGAGTGGTTGCCGTGCTCTCCTGCAGGGGATCTTCCCAGCTCAGGAATCAAACCCATATCTGTTTGTGTCTCTTGTATTGGCCGGCAGGTTCTTTAACACTTGCATCACCTGGGAAGCCCACTTGGCACAGAATATACAAGAAATGCTAGGTCTCATTGTTTTAGGCTGGGAAATATTCATTTGATCAAAACTCATGATGTGACTTAAAGTAAATGAGAAATGTAGTGGTTGGACCAGTATGTTAGGTGTGGAAGTCAAGGGCTCCCCCAGGGTCCTCTGGAACCCCCTCTTTACCTCTGCCTGGCCCCCTCCACGCCACCCCTGTGTCCTTGGGTGCCATATCCCGTTTACCCCCACCTGCAACTGGAATACATGCTCTAGCCTTCTCATTTTCTCACAAAAATCCAATCATACTTGTTATTTGGTAAGATGGCAACTTACCAAAAAGTTCAGGAGGTTATATAGGGCATGCCCACACTGCAAATGATAGTGACTTTCTAGTGTCTCCCCGGCTGGACCTCCCATAGCCACTGGTGAGCTGTCTGTCAGACAAGGTTGCCTTCCTAAGCCATCCTTAGTTGTAGAGGGGAGAAAAACCATTTATTACTCTTATATAACTCATACCTTGAGCAAATACATGAAATTCAATATGAGACCCTATGGAGCCATTATGAAATATTAGTGGTTCCCAGAATATATTTAAGAACAACTACGCTCAAAATGTCTCTCTTCCATTTCATATCTAGACTCCACTCTGGGATTTAAAGCAAAAAATAATATCCCCTTCCTGGCCCAATCCCTGAAATGCAGTTTGAAGTTGTATGTGTATATGCATAATCACACCAGTCTCTAAACTTGCATATATATTAATTCAGACTAAAAGCTTTATTCAGCAGATGCTATTGAATATCCTCAAAATAAGGTTGTATGCAAGTTATAGGAAGATTTAAAATATTGTTTTTGCCACTTAAGATGACCCCTAGGCAATGAGTAGATGAACTGAGAAGCTTCTAAAATCAGAAATCTGAGATTACATCTTTAAGAACAGCTCAATTTTACATTTCCTCTAGCAAATCTCAAGAGGACTGGGATTGGGGGGATTAGAACACTTGGCGAAAGTGAACATGTTCATCGTTCAGTTGTATCCAACTCTTTGAGACCCATAGACTGTAACCCACCAGGCTCCTCTATGCATAGAGTTCTCCCAGCAAGAATTCCAGAGTGGGTAAGCTATTCCCTTCTTCAGGGAATCTTTCCAACCGAGGGATCAAACCTGGGTCTCCTGCATTGTAGGTGGATTCTTTACCATCTGAGCCACCAGGGAAGCTGATGGGATAGGAACACTTGGTAGATGATACCAACTCATAGCCCTCATTGGCATTTTCTATGGGCTGTGAAGGAAGAGAGAGTTCCAGGTTGATACTATCTAGGATTCAAAGGACAACAGGCTTGGGATCCTGCATGGGAAGAAAGCTAGCCTGTTAAAGTGCCTTTCTCTTTCTAGTCTAGTTTTTACACTTTTAGATGATTAATAACAGCACTCACCTTCTCCTGCGCTTATGGAATATTAAGAATAAGAACAGGAGCATTAGAATCTGACATGCTTTCTGATGGAAATAAACCTTTAGGTGTAAAGTTTATCTGTATAGATATACAGGATGTCTGACAAAAGGTCAGAAGAGGCGAAATGTCAAGACTCATGCAAACATTTTCAAATGTGACCCAGCTCTCAGATAAGCTGATCACCCATGAAGCATCATCGATCCATCCCTCTTCCAAAGGAGGCAGCCTCCCCATTCAATTACACTATCTGCCTATTGTTGCAGAAATTTATAGGATTGTCAGTTACATTCCCTCTCTCCCCGTTAACCAGAATGACGGATCAGGAACTCACTGTCTGGCATGAAATCTTAAGTGTCTTTGAAGGTCTGTTTATCCAGATTTGTTTATAAACTAGAAAAATTTACAAACTGCAGGCCATCTGCACATAACACTGTGTTAATGAACTTATGTGTCCTGCAAATCCATAAGCTCATTACCTGTAAATAATAGGTTTCTTCACACACCTCACTGGGATTATCCATCTAAGCTAAATAAATAGAAAAAAAATTTTTTTTTCTCTGAAGATATGAATGCCTTGCACCTTCCAGAATGTTAAATCTTTCTGTCAAAGAGCTGACCTGTTAGCATGAGATCATTTGGATCCATGATTAAAAAAAAAATGTCCATTAGCCTCAGGGTGGTCAATGTATTGATTCCATACAGCTAATTTGAAAATGTGTATTGCTTTTGTTAAGAGCTTAATTAGGGCTTTGTTGTCAACTGCTTGTAAAATAATTTCTGAATTTAATACTTAGCCCTTATGATACTTGTAGAATACTGTATTTAAGTTCAGAAATTCTTAGATGCTTGGCAGTCATTTCAGTGAAAAAGGATTGACGGTGGCCCATGATACATGTGAACCAGAGCATTCTTGAATGATGGGGGAAGCCGACTCACAGAGAGGAGTTAAATTCAGTGAAGTCTTCATTGCGGTGGCGCTCCCAAGAGGCCAGACAGCTCTTAGGTTATGGTATCTGGAAACAAGAGAATGAACAGTGAATCTCCATGCAGTTTATGGATGTGTTTATTGTAATGTGTGAGTCATCATGTTAGAATTAAGAAATAGTCCATTAAAATACACAGCCCTGGCTTCTCAAGAAAGATGGAAGATCTGGTTACTTGGATAGCAAGGAGATCAGACCAGTCAATCCTAAAGGAACTTGACCCTGAATACTCATTGGAAGGACTGATGCTGAAGCTCCAATATTTTGGCCACCTGATGTGAAGAGCAAACTCATGGGAAAAGACCTGATGCCGGGAAAGATTTAAAGCAAGAGAAGAGGGCAAGAGAGGATGAAATGGTTGGATGGCATCACCAGCTCAATGGACATGAACTTGGGCAAGCTCTAGGAGATGGCTGAGGGACAGGGAGGCCTGGTGTGCTGTAGTCCATGGGGTTGCAAAGAGTCAGACACAGCTTAGCAACTGAACAGCTGGTTACACTGGTCACTGTAGTCTGAACCGCACAAGTCTTGGCATCTGCGTTTTGTCACCAGCAGCACCGAGTCCCCATACATCCTGACACTGAAGCTATGTACTCCATAAATGTGAAGATTGCTGTGATGCATTGAAAGAAAAAAAGATTTTAAAGCAAAAATGAGTTCACAGTCATTTTTCATTGCACTATTGTTGTTAATTTTTTTAAATACTCATGTCTCTATCTAAAGTGGGGAAAAAACAGAAGGAGGCAGAAAAATGATAACATGCTTTAAGAAAAATGAGAGTGAGCTCATCTCTTCGAGGGAATGAGGAATAGGCCCTTGTCTTTAATATGCAAACAACGTGCGTGGATGTCTTGCACCCAGCGCCTCGTCAGTAATTTATGTTACTTCCCTGGCCCCCAGGAACATCCGAGTTTGCAACTGCTGCTGTAGGAAATGCTTTTTTTTTTTTCCTATTATCTTATTTATTAAACTATTCTGCATTAGGAGCACTTAGCTCATCAAAAATGTTTTAACATTTCTCTAAGTGACAAAAGCATAAATCCAAGAGCAATTCGTCACTTTTATAAGCCCGGAAAATACCAGACTGATTTTCTCATAAAGATCCTGCCATCAGTTAAATGGATAAACGATTAGTGCACGAATAAAAAACAGCCCTGCAGTTAGCGGCAGTAACGTGCCCATTGTTTGTAGACATAATTGGATTGATGGACCTCAGTCACGACACTGTAAACACCAGTTATGCCAGAATGTATATATCCTAAGGTGCCTCATTTGTCCTATATATATTTTTTGGCTTTCAAGCTGGGTTCTGGGGAAACGACGTAGCAGACCCTTGTACATGTTCACAGTACCTGTGGGTGGATGAGGGTAGATTGTACGGCAAGGTCAACTTATAATTTATGGTACAGTTGTGCTGAACATCTCCATGCGGTCTGATTTTTTTATTATTATTTTTTTTTAATTTTTTTATTTTTTGCCGTGCTGGGGTTTTCTTCGCTGCGTGTGGACTTTCTCTGCCTGTGGCGGGCAGGGGCTTCTCTTTACTTGCTGAGCACGGGTGACGGGTGGCTGCACTCACTGCGGAGGCTTCTCTTGTTGCAGAACGCAGGCTCCAGGCATGCAGGCTCTGCACAAACACACGCGTGTTATTTTTCAGATTCTTTTCCCACATAGGTTATTATGCAATATAGAGTATAGTCCCCTGTGGTATACCGGTTTGTTGTTTTAAGTCCCCAGTCATGTCTGACTCTTTGTGATCCCATGAACTCTTTATTATATATAGATAGATAGAAAGATATATATATGTGTGTGTGTATCTGTTATTCCCAAACTCCTAATTTGTCCATTCCCCACTTCCCCCTTTGGTAACCCTAAGTTTGTTTTCTATGTCTGTGAGTCTATTTCTGTTTTGTATATAAAGTTCATTTGTCTCTTTTTTAAAATTTCTACATGTAAGTGATATCATAAGATATATATATATATATGATCACATATCCTATACCATGTGATCAGATAAGCTTTAATTTGAGGAAGCAGTCTATGGCTAAATATAAATTTTAATACTACTGTGCTATGTAAGTAAAAGACTTATAAGCTAACGTAGTTGTTTTTCAGATTACTAAAAACCTTTTCCTTTATGTGCCACGTTAACCACTAGGAAGAAAAAAAAAAAAAGCTGCTCCAAGTCTTTTTTCAAAACCTCTGCAGCATATTGCATTTTCTTCCAATCATTTTTAAGAATATGTATGTTTATGATTTTTTCTGTTGTTTTTACAAATTTACGATTGCACTAAACACACAGTTTTGCAGTTTGACTCTTTCATGCATCGTGAGCATTTTCAGTATTTTCACTAGTTGAAATCAGGACCTTTAGTGCTATAGAATGCTAAACTGAATTATTGAATCAGGATTTATTTAAATAGAGCTCTGCCACACTTTTTTTCCTCTTTCTTTTTTGCAACTAAAAATAATTCATTATGTTTAAATCCTTGTTTGTAGCCCCAGTAATTTTCTTTGGCAAATTCTTGGGATCACAATTACAAGAACAAAAGGCTTACTATCTTTAAGCCTTTTAGATGGAGATAACATTAGGAAGATAATTAAAGCAGGACTCAGGGAGTGAGGGGACTGTGCTATATTAGAGAAGGGTTGTCAGGCAAGACCTCTCTAAGGAGGCAGAATTTGATTAGAGACCTGAATGAAAGGTGGGGTTGAGCCTTAGGGACACTCGCAGGCGAGGCCTTCCGGGCAGAGGAAGCAGCAGGTGTTAAGGCCCTGAGGTAGGGACTTGCTTTGAGTTTTCTAGAACAGGAAGGAGTCCAGTAGGGCTTGAGTAGAGTGACAGAGGTTACTTGGGGAATCTAAGGTGGGAAATTAACTAGGGGGCAGACCAAGAAGGACTTTCTTAGCCATGGTAAAGATGTGTAGTTTTGTTCTTAGTGGAGTTAAAAGCTGTAGAATGATTTGAATCCAGAAAGGGATATGACCTAATCCCTTCGTGGAGAATGCACTATGGAGGCAGGATTGGAAGCACCAGACAGACCATGGTTAAGAGGCTATTAGTGTCTTCCAGAAAGGAGATAATCAGAGACCAGCAAGAGCAGAAATGCCTGCTACTCTGTAAGTTCAATTAAAAAAATACTGTATGTGTGTGTGTGCCTGTGTACAATGACATTTGTGTCATTTTATCTTCGTTCTTTGGGTAAGAACAATGTCATTATATTGTTGTTCGCTTTTTTTTTAGTGGTATAAAATATTTATTGAGTTGTTTAATTAGTGTGTGTTTTATCCATCTTATTTTGGATGACATTTTATCATCAACTGATACGAGAGCATGAGTGATTCAGATCATAACCCTCAGATCATCAGATTATTACCATTTTATATATCAAATCTGTGGCAGATATTTTCCTCATGTGTTGACCACTTCATTTTGTGCATGAGGTATTTTATATAAGTTTTTAATTTGGAGCCAGACCTCTGGTAATGATTGTGGTTTTAATTTCCTCTGGGCCCAGATTTGCTTTGGAAAGCTTTCTTTGATTTCCAGGTGCCGGGCCTACTTTGGTTTCTGTTTCGAGGGACACTGCCCCCAGGGTCATTTCCTCACTAGAAATGATTTACTTATGGACCATGGCCAGACTTTCCCAACTTCCTGTCCAGCTGTTTGCAGGGGGAGGGATGGAAAAAGATGACTTAAGGTGGAGACAGGAGGGAATGGCTTTGTAGGCGCTAGAAATGGGAAGGGTTGGAAATTAACAATCAGAAAACCAAACAGTTTGCACTCAGAATTTCTGGACCAGGAGGAGAGTGGAGTGAAACCAGAGTTCCCCAGACCCACTTTAAGCTGACCGATTTGTTCTCTCCAATGACACAGCAGTGATGGTGGTTTTAAAAACCCAACCCAGTTGGCTTAACATAAATAAATGTCTTATCACAGATGTTGCCGACAATTCTTACTTTCTGGTGGCAATGTGGATTTACTTCTTTTCTTATAAATTTATTTCTTTGGATGTTCTGGGTCTTAGCTGTGGGATGCGGGATCTTTTTAGCCACATCATGTGGGATCTTCCCTGACCAGGGATTGAACCCAGGCCCCCTGTATTGGGGGCACAGAGTCTTAGCCACTGGACCACCAGGGAAGTCCCTAGATTTACTGGTTTCCATCTTAACCATTAACTATAAGGTCCATGAAAGAAAAGATTATGCTGGTTTTGTTTATGTCACTTCATTCACTCTCAGGTTGACCTCTGATGTTCAGTAAATGTTGGAATATTTATGCTTGAATGAATGAATGGCTGGAACATATGCAGTGTTACTGGGGAGTGGAGGATATTTTGTAATGGTCTGGTGGTCAGATTGTTTTAGAATTGGCTCCACTGCCCTGCTTCGTTAAACAGAGCAGTGCTTTAGGACATCGTTAGTTCTTATACCCAAGGCTGGCACAGGGTGATGCCTTGAGGAGCTGCTGGGGTTGAAGTAGGCTTGCCTCCTTACTTCATGGTTCTGCACCATGTTGCTTTTTCAGCTCCTGTACACGTTTTAAAGCAGTTCTCAGATCTCTTTTGGATATTTTTGGCATCATTGTCTTCTCTAAAACTCCTCCTTATCTAGGACTGATTTTAGATTGACTGATGACTTTGGTATTTTATACGCTCATTCTTGGGATGGTTCTTGGGATAAATATTAAAGTATCAGTATAGGTTTTCTTCTAGTAAATAAATCCCTTTTAATGGGAGCCAAAATATTTATTAAACCAAATTGCTAACAGGTGTCACTTGATTATTGGCAATAAATTATAATTGTTTACATCTAAAGATGAAATGAGACATCTAAAGCCAACTTTCAGTTATCTATGTTGGCACAGGGCAGGGTACGTGAAAAGAACCCGGATGCATGTACTTACATGTGAGGTCTTTTTGGTGTAGTGACTGCTTTCTTGGTTAAATTACAGTTTTGATGTGTCTGTTAAATTCCTGTGTATAACACATAATGATAACTAGAGCTAAATGGTTCTTGTCAAACAGGAGCTGTGTACGGTGCTTCCAAGATGGCACAAGAGAGTGGAGATGTTGTTTAGATGTAGAAGCAGAAGACAAGATGGGGAAGGCAGGCAGCTGGATCGGGGAAGCTTGGTCTGCTTGATGAATTAGGGGATGTAGGGACGGTGTGCCCCAGCTTCCAGGAGGATGAAGATGCAGGGAGCAGAAGGTCCATCTGTGGCTTCCTCAGGTGTCCAGGAAAAGAGTACTTTCGCCAAGGATAGGTTTAAGGTGGAACTGGAAAGAGAGACACGCTAGGAGCAAACTAGAGGAAACAGACCAGAGATGGGGCTAGTCTATACTCAGGACGTGAAAAGTGAGGTCCTTTGGAAGGGAAGCTGGGGCTTAAATGTGCCAGGTATCTGATCTGACCTAAACATCTGTTGAATCACTAAAGGAGTAACATAAATGATCACCAAATAAACATATCCCTGAAACCAGGGCACACTGAGATCTGAGTTTCATTTCTGTGTTTCTGATTACCCAAACCTATGTTGTTGCTTAAATGCAAACACTATGAGCTTCAAACCTTATCTGACAACATAATACCCTCTCTGCACAGAGTCCAAGCTCTACCTATATGTGTTGCTTTTTCTGATCTCCATTTGGGGCCAGTTATTGGAGTATCATCATCATCAGAGTTGTAACATGATGAAATATAACGAAATGACCTAATTACAATCTTTCCTCTCTTCTATTGCATTTTTAGAAAATAGGTCAAAGTCAATAGGATGCTTATATTCTTTTCCCACCTCCAGTTTATTAACTGGAGTATTCATGTCCTAAATATACCAAATGAATGAAGAGGATGGTGTACGGAATAAAGATTAAAAAGATAGCATTCGTGTTGCCATTCTGTGGGTTACGTACATCTCTCTCGCATATGCTCTAACCACTCCTTTTCCGATTTCAGAAAAGTTTGTGTGTGTGCGTTTAATGACTTGTAAACATTCCTGACTCCCGATAGGTGGAATGGCTGAAAAACGAGGAGCCCATAGACTCTGAACAAGATGAGCACATCGACACCAGGGCGGACCACAACCTTATCATCCGGCAGGCGCGGCTCTCGGACTCCGGGAATTACACTTGCATGGCAGCCAACATCGTAGCCAAGAGGAGAAGCCTGTCGGCCACAGTGGTGGTTTATGGTAAGACCAGCCCAAAGGCCCGGAGTGGATAGAGAGGACAGAAAGCAGAGGGGCAGAGGGGGTGCACTTCCTTAGAACTTTCTGTGTCAGCCCTGAAGAGACTCCGGTGGGTTTCTGTTACACCGCCATCTCCTTCCTCAGCCCATTGGTAGGTGACATCTATAGCCGTGCATGTATTTGCTCTTTCATCCAAGATTAGGCTTCCAGGGGACAGTGAGTGACATTGTCAATCTATTTTCAAAAGAATTTTAAAAGACCTTTCTTTGCCTCCATTGTGTTTACATTTGAAAAGAATCAACTTCCGCTTCCCACTCTTCCCAAACCCAACATCCACCCCATCCTCCCCAGACTTGGCTCTTTGCAGTTCCTCTTCTGGCATATGAAATCCACCAAAAACAAACAGGACTATTTGCTGAGTAGCTCAGGTAATGGATAAGTGAAATTCCCAGCTATTGAAGTAAGCACTCACTTCCATAAGAGAAGAGCCCTGGGATTGACGTTTGAAGCACTGAAAGTTAATAGAAATTCAGATGCTGGTATTTTCTTCTTCTCCTCTGCAATTGCAAGTGCTGGAGAGATATGTTGATGACTTCTTCCTCTGGTTCATCGTTTCCTTGCAAAGCAAATTCTCTGTGTCCCTCCTATGGTCTACACAAGAGTAGACTGGGAGATGCAGACTAGATCAGCCACACAGTGGGGCAGCCGGTGAGGGTCCCGCTGGTCTCTTGGTCCCTGGATGCCCAACTCACAACACCTGGCAAGTGGCTTGCACATAGTAGGCAATCAGTAAAAACCTCTTTCCTTTCTTTTTTTTTCTTTTCTTCTCTCCTCCCCATTTTTCTCTCTCAGTGAATGGAGGCTGGTCTTCCTGGACAGAGTGGTCAGCCTGCAATGTTCCCTGTGGGAGAGGATGGCAGAAACGTTCCCGGACCTGCACCAACCCAGCTCCTCTCAATGGTGGAGCCTTTTGTGAGGGAATGTCAGTGCAGAAAATAACCTGCACTGCTCTCTGTCCTGGTGAGATATGCGTAGATTTCCTTTCCCCTTCTCATCCACCACCACGACTGAGCTGGTGTGACACGTTCAGTAGAACCTACCTTCCCAAAGTCACATCTTCCAAGCTCTTAGAACGGAGGCTTTACAGAGTACTGACGTGGAACTCATTGTAATAGCAAGAACATGGATGAAATACCTCTATGTGGGGGCATAGTTTTTCTCTTCATACTCAGATTACCCTAGACACTCAACATCAGTAAGCCAAATGTTTTTATGTATTTTTATACCAGTGTTTGATTGGGCTAGGCCATACCCTTCTCTCCTTGGGTTCTCCCATTGTGTAGCATTCATCTGTATAATAGGGTGTAGTGAATTGCCTTTGAGCACAAAACAGGTACCAAATACTTGACCTTTTATCATCAGTCACCATTCAACTAACCTCATCAGGTTTACCTTTGCATTTAAGACAATGCAATTGGCAGAGGTTGCATCACAGCCCTACATTTGGGCTATGATCACCTTCCTTTCTGAATAGAGGCTTCATTTACCAAATAAGGCTTTTGCAAGTTCTTTTGTTCATCTTACTGGCTGTAACCCAGTTTATACAATGAGAAATAGACGAGCCAGAAGATGACTTTCTGAATGGGAAGCATATCCTCCCACTGAGAAATAAATGGATCCTGGGTCTCACACGCATGATCCAACGTTAAGTCCAAGGACACTGGACCAGAGTCTTGTGTCTTTAAAATTGCAAATCTCGTGCCACTCGAAGCTAAGGTGAGGCTTTTGCCAGTGGCCTGTGCTTGGAGTTTCATTTTGAATTTGTATTCAGTGCACCTTTATTGAGTGCTTACTATGTGCAGGTACTTTGCAAGACACATTTACACAAACAACGTCCTTTAGTTTTGTGTTGTGAGTTTGATGCTTCCTCAGTTGACACAAATAGTAAAGCCAGGCTGAGTGCTTGATTAGGGTGGCTCAGCCAAAATGTTGACAGAACCAATACAAGGACTCAGATATTTTACTTCAAATTTAGTATTTTTATTTTACCCTGTACTGGGCTTCCTAGGTGGTTCAGTGGTAAACAATCTGCCTGCCAATGCAGAAGACACAGGTTCAATCCCTGGGTCAGGAAGATCCCCTGGAGAAGGAAAGGGCAACCCACTCCAGTATTCTTGCCTGGGAAATCTCATGGACAGAGGAGCCTGATGGACTGTAGTCCATGGGGTCACAAAGAGTCAGACATGACTGAGCAGCTGAGCGTGCACACGCTCTTAACTAGTTGCTCTAGATTAAAAATGGCAATATCTTCAATAACCCACATAAGCACGGTTGGCCTATTCCTAGGAGGTAGTGAAACAATTGCTTCCAACAGCTGCCATAATCTCTAGGGTTGTTTTTTAGTGGAATTAAGTTCAGTTTGTTCGTTTCTACATACAGCAGCAATCTATGACCCAAGAAATTCTATTTATGTAAGTCTTGGTATCTTGGGGCTTGGCTGACCTGTTTTCGTTTAATACTATCAATATATATGGGTTTAACTTTTGATTATTGAGGGGCTTTTAGGACTTAAAGAGCATTTATTCTACTTTCTGTTCTAAACTATCAACCCACAAGGAAGCCGTGACTACTAGTGGTTCTTGCACAGAGTGTATCTGTCCATCCAAGATGCACTTGGGCAGAAAAGACGGGGAAAGAATGGATAATGACATGATTAGCTAACCTGAGGGCACGGGTAACTCACGTGTTTGCCCAAATTCAGTAATTGGTCTCATCCTGCAATATCAAGAGAATTAGACCACTGCTGTTGTCCGCCTGTCTCTTTAGGAAAGAAACCATGGAGAGAAGATAAACAGATACAGTGTTTTCTTTCTGTGGTGGTGGTAATTTCTGTACAATCCAGCTCTAAGAACCACAGTGGCCTCGGGGTGAGTCTCCTGACAGCTGTCGGATGCAGGCTGACGATGGCTCCTTCTGTTTCCCTTTGAAGTGGACGGGAGCTGGGAAGTGTGGAGTGAGTGGTCGGTCTGCAGCCCGGAGTGTGAGCATCTGCGGATCCGAGAATGCACAGCCCCCGCCCCGAGAAACGGGGGCAAATTCTGCGAAGGTCTAAGCCAGGAATCCGAGAACTGCACCGACGGCCTTTGCATCCTAGGTAAGACCTTACGGTACACATCCTCTGTGTCTGTCCATCATAGGAAAAGATGCTATGATAATGCCAGGACCTTTGATTCAGTGAAACCAGTTCCCAGAAAACAAAATCCCCCAGAGCAAAAAGACAAGGGGTGGAAAGTATCAAAGAGCAGACAACTAGGTCACTTTAAACATTGTTACCACTGTCAGTTCCACCCACGCGTATATTTACTGTGAAAGTAACTAGATATGGTTGGAGAGAAATGATGTAGGCAAATATGTTAGACTTTGGGACTTAGCATTTCTTTCCTTATAGGGGCCAGTGTTTTTAGGTTTGGTGAAATTCTGATCTGGATCAACATAGGCTTGTATTTCTCCCAAGAATTTTACCAGACTGTAAAGCATTTCGTAATCCTCAGAGACCACAGGACATGCAGTGTGACCGAGAGAGGAGCCTGATGGACTGTAGTCCATGGGGTCACAAAGAGTCAGACATGACTGAGCAGCTGAGCGTGCACACGCTCTTAACTAGTTGCTCTAGATTAAAAATGGCAATATCTTCAATAACCCACATAAGCACGGTTGGCCTATTCCTAGGAGGTAGTGAAACAATTGCTTCCAACAGCTGCCATAATCTCTAGGGTTGTTTTTTAGTGGAATTAAGTTCAGTTTGTTCGTTTCTACATACAGCAGCAATCTATGACCCAAGAAATTCTATTTATGTAAGTCTTGGTATCTTGGGGCTTGGCTGACCTGTTTTCGTTTAATACTATCAATATATATGGGTTTAACTTTTGATTATTGAGGGGCTTTTAGGACTTAAAGAGCATTTATTCTACTTTCTGTTCTAAACTATCAACCCACAAGGAAGCCGTGACTACTAGTGGTTCTTGCACAGAGTGTATCTGTCCATCCAAGATGCACTTGGGCAGAAAAGACGGGGAAAGAATGGATAATGACATGATTAGCTAACCTGAGGGCACGGGTAACTCACGTGTTTGCCCAAATTCAGTAATTGGTCTCATCCTGCAATATCAAGAGAATTAGACCACTGCTGTTGTCCGCCTGTCTCTTTAGGAAAGAAACCATGGAGAGAAGATAAACAGATACAGTGTTTTCTTTCTGTGGTGGTGGTAATTTCTGTACAATCCAGCTCTAAGAACCACAGTGGCCTCGGGGTGAGTCTCCTGACAGCTGTCGGATGCAGGCTGACGATGGCTCCTTCTGTTTCCCTTTGAAGTGGACGGGAGCTGGGAAGTGTGGAGTGAGTGGTCGGTCTGCAGCCCGGAGTGTGAGCATCTGCGGATCCGAGAATGCACAGCCCCCGCCCCGAGAAACGGGGGCAAATTCTGCGAAGGTCTAAGCCAGGAATCCGAGAACTGCACCGACGGCCTTTGCATCCTAGGTAAGACTTACGGTACACATCCTCTGTGTCTGTCCATCATAGGAAAAGATGCTATGATAATGCCAGGACCTTTGATTCAGTGAAACCAGTTCCCAGAAAACAAAATCCCCCAGAGCAAAAAGACAAGGGGTGGAAAGTATCAAAGAGCAGACAACTAGGTCACTTTAAACATTGTTACCACTGTCAGTTCCACCCACGCGTATATTTACTGTGAAAGTAACTAGATATGGTTGGAGAGAAATGATGTAGGCAAATATGTTAGACTTTGGGACTTAGCATTTCTTTCCTTATAGGGGCCAGTGTTTTTAGGTTTGGTGAAATTCTGATCTGGATCAACATAGGCTTGTATTTCTCCCAAGAATTTTACCAGACTGTAAAGCATTTCGTAATCCTCAGAGACCACAGGACATGCAGTGTGACCGAGGGACATGCGTTGTGACTGTTTCCTTACAGAGGGGGGAAATACCGCACTGGGGAGGTGGTTGGGTTTGTCTCAAATTGGTCTGGCATTGCCCAAAATAGAATGCCCATTTCAGAACTTCCAAGCCTTTGTGTTATTCCTGAGGTTATAACTTCTTCACGTGACTGTCTGCCTGGGTATGAAACCACGGGAGGTTTAAATAGAACCACACAAAGGTGAGTTTTAATTTGGTGCTGTCCCTTACTAGCTTTGTGATCTAGGGGAAGTGACTCAACTGCTTGACTTCTATGAATTGTACCAAAAGTACCCAAAAAGTGCCTATTTTTGGTTATCTACTGGGCCCAGTATTAAAAGAATATATTTTGAATATTTCATGGCACAGAATAGGTGCTCAATAAATAGAATTCCCTTCTCTGCTTGCCTATTCAGATGTGCTAAAGGGTATATTGATTTTTCTTAGATCCTTCAAAAACAGGAGATTCGAGGCATACCTATTCTTTAGAACTAGGTTGCCTTCTAGGATGATAGCCAGCAAAAAATAATGTAGTTCAATAATTTGTCATCTTTTCAGGAATATGTGTCACTTTTTATTTAGGAAGATTATAGTATGAAGGAGGCATCTAAGTTGTATTTATTTTTCTGTGTCAATATGACTAGCTATGCTTGAAAGCAAGCCTCTAGAGTTATATTTTCAAAATAAGTCAAAATGCTTAATGAATTAGTTTAAAATGATCAGTACATTGAAATAAGGGCTACCTCATTGCCCCATAATTCCTTTACTTGCTTACTTCAAGTACTGAGTAATCTGTATATTTCAGATATGATACAAAAGTCTGTAATTAAAGAGAACCTGGCAGGCTGCAGTCCATAGGGTTGCAAAGATTCAGAGAAGACTAATCGACTAACACTTTGACTTTTCACCCACTGGTCTCAGTAGTGAGAGGGCCTTGCTCTCTAGTAAATATACCGTCACAATCAAGATAGACAACGTTGCCTTTCATCCCCACACTATGCTTGAGCTCTTTTGCAGTCATTTCCTTTCCCCTACCCCTAAGACTTTTCCGCTTTCTTTCAGTTGTCATAATGCATTTGACATTCCTTCCTTCTGCTGCACCTATCAGTAATTAACTTTTTAGTTTTGTTAAACAGCATTCCTCTTTATGGATTTACCGCAATGTCTTTATCCTCTCACCAGGTGATAGGCATAGAGTTGCTTCCATCTGGGGGCTCCTATGAACATAGCTGCTACGAACCCTTGTGTACAGACCTTGTGTGGACATGTATTTTCATTTCTTTTGGGAAAATGCCTAGAAATGGGATTAGTGGTCCATATCGTAATTAGGTATTTAATGGTATAAGAAACTTTCTGAAATAACTGTAATTGTTTAAAATTTTACCATTAGGATGTAACCTGCTGGCTGTTCTGCATCTTTGCCAGCACTTATTATTGGTCATTTTAAAGTGAGTCATTCTAATGAGTATGTAGATTTCTTTTATTGTAATTTGCCCTTCCGTAATGGCTAATGATATTGAGCAAATTTTCATTTGTTAATTGGTCATTCATCTGTGTTTGCTGATGAAATGTCTATTCCAGTCTTTTCAAATATAATGAGACAACACAAACTCATTAGTAAGAGGTTTAAGGAAATGTGTTTCTGGCTACCTTTGACCACCACCAGATATATATGAACTATACCTTTAAGTTATGACTATTTCTTGACATGATTCTTAACATTGATTAGGACTGTGGTTAAGACAATAAATCTCATATATCTTCTAAAAAGCCCTGACAGTATAACTGTGTGGTTACTGGTTATAGTTTAGATGATCATTAGATACTTCTGAAATAAAAAATAGAAATAAGAGAATACTGATTGAAGTATTATAGTAATATTTTCAGTTTAGCTCAGCTCAGTTGCTCAGATGTGTTCATCTCTTTGCGACCTCATGAATTTCAGCACACCAGGCCTTCCTATTCATCACCAACTCCCAGAGTTCACTCACACTCACGTCCATTGAGTTGATGATGCCATCCAGCCATCTCATCCTCTATCATCCCCTTCTCCTCCTGCCCTCAAATCGCTTCCAGCATCAGAGTCTCTTCCAGTGAGTCAACTCTTCACATAGTGGCCAAAGTACTGGAGTTTCAGCTTTAGCATCAGTCCTTCCAAAGGACACCCGGGACTGATCTCCCTTAGAATGGACTGGTTGGATCTCCTTGCAGTCCAAGGGTCTCTCAAGAGTCTTCTCCAACACCACAGTTCAAAAGCATCAATTCTTCAGTGCTCAGCTTTCTTCACAGTCCAACTCTCACATCCATACATGACCACTGGAAAAACCATAGCCTTGAGTAGACGGAGTTTTATTGGAAAAGTAACGTCTCTGCTTTTGAATATACTTATCTATTATAGTACATAGTAATAACCTTCCCTACCTGCCTGCTCAGTTGCTTCAGTGGTGTCCAACTCTGCAATCCCATGGACTGCAGCCCACCAGGCTCCTGTCCTAGAATCCTGTCCAGGGGATTCTTCAGGCAAGAATACTGGAGAGGGTTCCATGCATGCCTCCCTCCTGGGGATCTTTCCAACTCAGGGATCAAACCTGTGTCTCTTATGTCTCCTGTATTGGCAGGTGGGTTCTTTACCACTAGTGCCATCTAACAAGCACCGGTTAGACTTGAGCTTAGGGAAAATTCTATAAATGTCAAGCTTCAACCTTAGTTGACTGAAATTTAGAGTTACTGATTGAAGACAGACAATGGTTATCTCCAAATGTGAGAAAAATTTTTCAAATATGTGAATATTATTTATTTGTACTTATATTGTTAGTTGAGTAAGAGGATACTGACCAGTCCAGATCCCAGTTTTAAAATCTGAAATATTGTATTCATCAATGTTCTTCAGAGAAACAGAACCAATAGGATACATATATAAGATACAGGATATACACATACATATATGAAGATATTCTTTATAAGAAATTGGCTCATCTTATTATAGAACCTGGCAAATCCAGAGTCTGTAAAACCAATGTCCCAGTTCAGAAACTATCGGGCAGGAGTCTCTCTTACCTGGGAAGGTTTAGGCATTCAAATAATTACATGTGGTCCACACACAGTGTGGAGGGCAACTTGCTTTTCTTAAGCCTTCCTATTGCAACGTTGATCTCATCTGAAAAACCCTCGCAGACTAATGTTTGACCAAATATTTGGGTACCTGATGGCCTAGTTAGGTTGATACATGAAATTAACCATCCCACATGCATATGTACTTGTGAAGTTCCAAAGCCTAGCTCCTTCCTTAAAGCCAGTCAAGCCAAGGTTCAGGCAGTTACTTTGTTACTGAATGAAACCCTCCTATGAACCTTGGCCATGTGTGGTTTTCCATCTTACATGTGCAATTTCGTGAGTATTCTGTTTCCATTTTCCAGTAGTGGAAATAGAATTAGCAGAACAGTGAGCTTTAGAAGGTGTTCAGCACTGAAGGTTGAGAGCTCTGTTAAATCCCCTCGTGAGTTTAAAACGCTGTGTAAACCTTTTCTTTCTGTTCAATCTCTTCGTTCCCCTGTTCCCTTTTCTACTTAAAAATGGGTTTGCTTAGCATTCTTTGCCTCTGTCGCATGCATATTAAGATGTCTGTCAAACATGATCAGACACTCTTGATGGTTACAATGACTAAGCTTTTTGATGGAAAAATTGAAGCCTGTGAAATCATAGATGTGAATGAGATGCATTTATACATCAGTGGGAAAGGAGTGTGTTTCTAAGAGCCCAACACTGGATACAGTCTGCCCTTTATAACACAGACTAGGTCCCATGTCAGCAAAGATAAGCGCATTTGACTGTGTCTGCAGGAATCAATGAACAGCATCTAGTTAGATGGTGCCAACATTTCTCTGTGCTTCTGGTTGGTACTGTGCTGAAGTGCTCTTGGTGAAACTAGCTGTGCTCTCGGGATGGAGAGCCAAGGAAGGCTGGGTTTGATTAAAATAGCATTTGGCAACAGCTTTATGGAGCAGTCACTTTGTGAAAGATCTGGGTCACGTTCCAATTGGGGAATTTCCTTCGTTTGATTTTTTTTCCCCTTTATGCCAGACACAACCCTGAAGCAAGTCCTCAATTCCCCAACTTCTCTTGGCAGTTTCACAGTGACATTGCTTGGCTCTTGGATGACCTACAATTCTTTAATTTTTACTTAGCTCTCAACAAAGCATCTGGATTTCCTTTATTGTCCCTGAGGGCTGCATTTCTCCTAGAGATGGAGCTGCCAGCTCTGAACGATCGCTTTAATACTGGGGTATGATTGTTGCTTGGTCAGTTGTGACTGAAGCACAGGACCTTAGTGTTACACTAGCACAGATGGCCACACCTAAATGCTCCCAACAAGGAAATAAATGCCCCAGGACTGGTGAGGTTAGGCAATTGATGCCAATAGCAGTGAGTGCGAGGTTCCAAATTGCAAGCGTAAACTATAAACATCCAGTGCCTTTATGCTGGAACTGTTCTTTTCCAGGAAGATAATTATGTAGAATGCCTATCGAGAGATGGGAACTTGTGGATCAGTGTTTTCTAAGCTTTAACCTCAGAATCAGGTAGCTTCCCAGTTGCTGTCCTTTCCACTTCCTGAACTTAGCTGCTTCTGTGCCTGGAGGATCACTGATATGTACATGTAAATGACATGTGCCTTCCTCATTGGCAGGAACAGTAGGGTGAACATGGTGGGGTGTTTAGTTTGAATCTGAGAAGTAAGGGGAACCTGTTCCCCACACTTTTTATTCCAGCAGATAGAAAGCTAAAGGCTTTGCCTTCAGAAGTTTAAGTGAATTCACTTCAGACAGGATTAGTGCCCAGAGGGCAGTGATGATGAACCCAGAGAAATTGCCACAGGGGCCTGAAAGAGAAGCTTCCTGGCTGACCTACCTGATGGCTAATCCGTCCTTCTTGTCAGGATGTGAGATAGGTCAGTTCAACACCGACGGTTCAGAAACACAAAGAGCAGTTACAGAAGCTTTGTTTTCAATTCTGATGGTACTGGCTGATAAGAAAAGTTGGAGTTGACGGTTTGGAAACCTCATCAAGGGTAAAGACATCCCGTACAATAACAGGTTCAAATATACATCCCCAGGCTGTATCTCCAATCTAACCACATTGTCTATTGAGCTATCTACTTACATGACCTAAAAGGAGCACCTGAAAAGGTGAACCTGTAATCACATCAAAGGAGAGGTTGCCTTGGTAAGCATTTTCCCTGGGATCATTCTAAACCTCATTGTTAACCATTACAGTAATTACCTGGGTTCCTTCCCTGTATTTTCTAGGGCACTGAATAAGAAAATGTTCATTCCAGAGTTGGCTGAGTGCATCTGAAACAACTCTTAGTTTTTGCTGGTGGTTTACCGAATGTCTGCTTTGTATATGGGATTATAACAGATGGATATCCCTTTATTTAAAAAAAAAAAATCCACACATCCTTCTTTTGGGCAAAGAGTCAGAACTCACACAGAACTCATTCTTCAGCTTTTTGTTGGATAAGTTCATGTTTCAGGGCCCACTGCACTACACGCCTGCCTGATTGTAGTATCGTAAAATTGTAGTATCACAAAAAAATAAAACCGGCATCCGCGAGATAACATACTGGCACCGTGCATGAAGTCGTCATGAAGTTTCCTGCTGCTTACTAATTCTCCCAAGGAGTTTTAATATTAAAAACCCATTCCCACTCCATTTATAGTATATAGTAGGCATCCCTTTTTGCATAAAGATCCCTCCTAGAAATACCCAATAACTGCCTCTCTGCCTAACAAACAATTGATTAATTCAGAGTTGCCTTTACATATACTGCATAGAAGATGCAGACGTGATATGGCACACCCGAGGAGTAATAAGAATGTAGATTTGGACACATAGGGTATCATTAGCAGCTTAGCCACAGCCTTCCCCCCATGCCCAAGTAAAATCGCTCGCACGATGAGACCCAGTGAGAAGACCAGTGAATAACATTCTTTAACGAGAGACTGAAGTGGTTCATAACTGAATTTTCCCATGTGCTTAATTAAAAAAGAAAATAGAGATAGCGTAATACTCACGTGTCTTAGTGAAGGCATTTTTGAAAAATTCTACAAGGCTAAAACTATTCTATTTGTGCCTCATGATAAGAGGCCCTGAACTCAAGTACCACATCTTAAGTGGAACTGAGCGTAAAAAAGGCAAAAGAATGAACTGGATACAACAAATCACTGTAAAATGTCTCTGCTTTGTTATCCACCCACTGTGGATTTTCTCCATTTATGCCTTGTTAACAAGATAATAGAGACATCTGATTGTCTTTTTGAGCATAATCCACCTTCCAAATAAGGATTGATCTTCATCCCTTGGCCAATGATTGATATGTATTTAGTAAACTATTAAGAAAAAAAAAAACAAAACCTGGCGTCAGGCGTAGAAAAAGAACTTATGATTACCGATGGAAAGTGGAAGAGGGATGAATTAGGAGTTTGAAATTAACATATACACACTACTGTATATAAACTAGATAAATAACATGACCTACTGTATAGCACAGAGAAATATAGTCAATATTTTGTAATTAACTATAAGGGAAAGAATCTGAAGAATGCATATAGATAGATAGATAGATTCAATCAATTTACTGTATACTTGAAACTAACAAAACATTGTAAATCAACTATACTTCAATTAAAAAAACAAAAAACATTGGCCTTTCTTACCAACCCGTTGGGAAACAGGTACTTAAGATGCATTTTGTATGTAGGAAATGTTCATCCTGTCTTTCAGTTCAGTTCAGTCGCTGGGTCATTACCTGTATTTTATTCCTTCATAAACCTGTGCCACACATACAGAGTCATAACAAAGTAACCAACTTAAGAACTTCTTTCTAGCTAATATGAATCAGCGCAATTGGTCCATTTCTTTCTTCTACTTTTTCCTATTCCTATCAACTACCCGCCCACAAACATATTTTAATATGAACTTTTATACTGTGCTTACATTCTTTGAATGCGTTTGGACAGGAAGTACTTTGTCATGCGACAGAAACATTTCTAGAAGGTTGTTTATTTGACACATCTTGTTAACTTTGTTCCTTTTATGGGAAGAATTGAAATAAAACACTTCCACGGTAAATAGGAAGGACTTTTAAATTAAATTTGGGCAGCTGGAGAGCAGGATACATTACTTCCAAAATTGCATTACTCAGAGAGGGTATACATATCACCAAGAAAACTCTATAGACAAGCAAGAAGGGATCCCCATGACAGTCTGTGAAATGGAGGCAGAAAACCCAATAGAAAGCTTAAAGACATTTCTTCAGGAAGTGAAATTTTAGCCACAGTCGGTGGGAATACAAATTCATGACAAAGAAAAAAGAAATACTTGGTAGATGGCATCCCCAGGAAGTACAGAAAAGGCACCGGCTCTGAACTGAGGATGGGAGAAGGCCCAGAGGTTGAGGTGCCATGAAGGCTGGCCAGGGTGGGCCTGGGTTGAGCTGGCATTGAGAGCAAAGACTGCAGGGACTTCAGTGTCCTCTGTGGTTCTGAGTTGAGATGTTCTTTTTAGAAAATGTGAAAAATGAACATGAACCTAGAATTGAAAGAAATGAGGGAGCTGAGCCTACAGGATTTGAACATTCATCCTATAGAAAACAATCAGGTTCAAGAATCTGAGCTCTGGGATCAGATTGCTTAAGTTTGAATTTTGGTTGCTAGGCTGTGAGAAATTTCTTCATTTCTCTAAGTCTTAATATACTCACCTAGAAAATAAGTTATAATAATGCCTATTGGGACTTCCCTGGCACTCCATTGGTGGGCACTCTGAGTTTCCAATGCAGGGGGCACAGGTTTGATCCTTGGTAAGAGAACTAAGATCCCACATGCCCCATGGTTCAGCCAAATGAATAAATAATAAAACTTTCCTTTAAAAAAAAAAATTCAGTTACGTTCAGTTGCTC
The DNA here is from genome assembly GCA_006408675.1 of Madoqua kirkii. Lineage (NCBI taxonomy): Eukaryota > Metazoa > Chordata > Mammalia > Artiodactyla > Bovidae > Madoqua > Madoqua kirkii. Next base: position 40,133 of record SJYC01075040.1, on the reverse strand, counting down.
AGTCGTGTCCGACTCTTTGCGACCCCATGAATCGCAGCACACCAGGCCTCCCTATTCATCATCATCTGTCGGAGTTCACTCAGACTCACATCCATCGAGTCCGTAATGCCATCCAGCCATCTCATCCTCAGTCATCCCCTTCTCCTCCTGCCCCCAATCCCTCCTAGCATCAGAGTCTTTTCCAATGAGTCAGCTCTTCTCATGAGGTGGCCAAAGTACTGGAGTTTCAGCTTTAGCATCATTCCTTCCAAAGAAATCCCAGGGTTGATCTCCTTCAGAATGGACTGGGTGGATCTCCTTGCAGTCCAAGGAACTCTCAAGAGTCTTCTCCAACACCACAGTTCAAAAGCATCAATTCTTCAGCACTCAGCTTTCTTCACAGTCCAACTCTCACATCCATATATGACCACTGGAAAAACCATAGCCTTGACTAGATGGACCTTAGTCAGCAAAGTAATGTCTCTGCTTTTGAATATACTATCTAGGTTGGTCATAACTTTTTCTTCCAAGGAATAAGAGTCTTTTAATTTCATGGCTGCAGTCACCATCTGCAGTGATTTTGGAGCCCCAAAAATAAAGTCTGATACTGTTTCCACTGTTTCCCCATCTATTTCCCATGAAGTGATGGGACCAGATGCCATGATCTTCGTTTTCTAAATGTTGAGCTTTAAGCCATTAGATGAAAGTGGTCAAAAGGTCCCTAATTCCACTTATAAGTACTGAGGGTGCAATGTGCAGCATTATTAATATGATTAATACTGCTGTATGTTATGAAACTTATGAAGAGAGTAAGTTCTAAGAGTCTCATCACATTTTACTTATTTAATTGTGTTTTTTCTGAAATGATGGGTCTTCACTAAATTTATTGTAATCATTTCATGATAAATGTAAGTCAAATCATTGTATCATACACTTTAAACTTATACAGCACTATATGTCAACTATATCTCCATAAACCTAGAAATAAAAGAAAATTGAAATAAATGAAGAAACTTTTGATTTCTAGTCTGATATGTAACAAACTTGGAATTTGCCACTGTATCTTAACAAGTAAAAACCTACACAAACTAAAAAAAAAAGGCTCCTCTTCGATCCGGAAATAAAGTTATATCATAGTACAAATAGCTGCCTCCAAATTTGGAGAAGCAAACAGAATCCAACTTATTGGAGCAGAAACCTACTGCAGGAACCACTACTGGGTACAAAAAAATCTAGTCTTTAATTAATGAATTGCCAGAAGTTCAGTTGCAAAAACCTAACAATCAAAAATGCCTAGAGAACCCAGTCATAGGAGGACTCCACACCTTTCTGAGTTTAAACAGCAGGGATTTGGCCAAGTTATAAACTGAATATCATCTTTTTTTTCTTTTACTTCTATGAGGAGGAGGGGGATATGAAACATTCTGTTTATGTCAGGACACTCTGTTCTTCATAAGGTCTGGACTCGGGAGAAACAGTTATCTAAGATCCAAACTGATGTGATTTAATTGGAGTCTAATCAACCTGGGAAAAGAGAAAGACCCCTCTGGATGTCTTTAGCCTTCCAGATAGAGGAAAGAAATGCCCAACTTCAGTCCATTCTGACCATCCTGTCCCACCTAAATAAGTATGGACTGAGAAGCGCTTGTGAAGTTCACAGTAGAGAGGCACAGTCTTATTAAAAGACCACATCATAGAACTCTCTGGAACACATCATCTCTTCCAACAGCTTACCACTACACTGTTCAAGGTGTATTTATAGCACCTTTTCCTATATCATGTATATCATGTATATCATGTCCATTTATCAAGAAAAGAATAGATGCCAAAGAAAAATAATAGTTTTGAGAGACAAAGCAAGTATCAGAACCACAGTCAGTTTGAAAGAAATATTGGTATTATCAGACTAGGAATTTGAAACAGCTGTACTAAGAACTATAATGGATAAAGTACACAGCACAAAAGAACATATGGGAAATCTAAATAGAGAGATGTAACTTCTAAGAGAATCAAAAAGAACCACCAATGATCAAAAGCATTATAACAAATGAAGAATACTTTTAATGGACTTATAAAAAGTTAGTTTGATAGGGCTGAGAAAATTTTATTGAACTTAGGATAGCTAAGTATAAACTGTCAAAAGTGAAAAACAAAGAAAGAGTAATCAATAGTACATCAAAATAGTGAAACAACTGTAAAACGTGTAACATGTATAATGAGAATAACAAAGGAGAAGAAATAGAGAAAATAACAGAAGAAATATGAGAAGCAATAATGATAGAGAATACTAACATTAATGTCAGAAATAAAGCCATATATTCAGGAAGCTCAAGAACACTATCAGGATAAATACCAAAATATTAATACTGCTTATTATTTTCAAACTGCTGAATATCAAAGATTAAGAAGAATCATGAACAAAGGCAAAGAGAAAAAAATCTGATAAGGAGTTCATGATCTGAGCCACAGTCAGCTCCTGGTCTTGTTTTTGTTGACCATATAGAGCTTCTGCATCTTGGGCTGCAAAGAATATAATCAATCTGATTTCGGTGTTGACCATCTGGTGATGTCCATGTGTAGAGTCTTCTCTTGTGTTGTTGGAAGAGAGTGTTTGCTATGACCAGTGCATTTTCTTGGCAAAACTCTATTAGTTTGCCCTGCTTCATTCTGCATTCCAAGGCCAAATTTGCCTGTTTCGCCAGGTGTTTCTTGACTTTCTGCTTTAGCATTCCAGTCCCCTATAATGAAAAGGACATCTTTTTTGGGGTGTTTATTCCAAAAGGTCTTGGAGATCTTCATAAAACCATTCAGCTTCTTCAGCGTTACTGGTTGGGGCATAGACTTGGATAACTGTGATATTGAATGGTTTGCCTTGGAGACGAACAGAGATCATTCTGTTGTTTTTGCGATTGCATCCAAGTACTGCATTTCGGACTCATTTTGTTGACCATGATGGCTACTCCATTTCTTCTGAGGGATTCCTGCCTGCAGTAGTAGATAATAATGGTCATCTGAGTTAAATTCACCCATTCCGGTGCATTTTAGTATTAGTGCTTATTACAAAGAGTTCTTTTGAGGAGGAAATTTACTTAATCCATGCAAAGTCTTGGATATCTACAGTAAACACTCCATTTGTGTAAATAATAATGTGTTTGTTCGCATTATTATTCTAGTAATGGGGTTCTTCCTGTTGCAGAAAGAGAGTATGTTTTCCATTTTCTCCAGAAGTATTGACAAATGACACTGTAGATATTTTGTTAAATTCTCTCCTAATACATCTGACTAATATTTCTTTGTAGCAACTAGTTCTGAGTGGTAATTTGAGACCTGCTGTAGGGAAACAGCTTACAAGAACCCTAACAACGTGGCATCAAACCAAAGGGTCAGCATCCTTTCCAAGAAACATCTCATGAGCATTGGGTTGACCAAAAGATTGGTGGAACCTTTTGGCCAACCCAACAGCTGAACAAACAGCTCTTGATTTTCTAGTCTTCCTTTGCAGGTGGGGTTTAGTTCTAAGGAGGAGACAGACCAGGTGATCTATGAGGTCCTGAGTTCTAAATTCTGTGATTCTAATTAAAAATAACTCAAGGTGAATGCCCAGGAGAAAGGCCTCGATGATCCTCAAGGGAGAAATCATTCCACGTTATACTGACAGTTTCCCTCGTGTTATGAAATAGATGTGTCTTAACAACTGTGTTAGAAAATAAATTTTTATAAAGCAGATTCTAAGTTGCCAACATACACTTAAAATTCCTTCCTCATTGGGGGAAAATAAATCCACCATACACACTACTGGACTTTACAGCAATCTACAGATTCCAGGGTTATCCTCCTGCTGCCAGCCATTCCGGATCAGTGATATTTGTTACCAGTCAGCATTCCCCTTGTTCCATATCCCCTCGTCCCCAAATTAGCAGTTTTGCCCCCCTTTTTTTTTAAATAGCAAGTAAAGGGACTTCCCTGGCAGTCTAGTGGTTAAGAATTGGCCTTCCAGCGCCAGTCTATGTTCAATACAGGATACAGGATGCTTGAGGCTGGTGTACGGGATGATCTGGGGAAATGGCGGGGGGAAGGGAGGTGGGAGGGGGCTTCAGCATTGGGAGATCATGTACACCTGTGGCTGATTCATGTCAATGTATGGCAAAACCAGTACAGTACTGTAAAATAGAATAAAGTATTATTAAAAAAAAAAAAAAAACTCGTGTTATGAAATAGATGTGTCTTAACAACTGTGTTAGAAAATAAATTTTTATAAAGCAGATTCTAAGTTGCCAACATACACTTAAAATTCCTTCCTCATTGGGGGAAAATAAATCCACCATACACACTACTGGACTTTACAGCAATCTACAGATTCCAGGGTTATCCTCCTGCTGCCAGCCATTCCGGATCAGTGATATTTGTTACCAGTCAGCATTCCCCTTGTTCCATATCCCCTCGTCCCCAAATTAGCAGTTTTGCCCCCCTTTTTTTTTAAATAGCAAGTAAAGGGACTTCCCTGGCAGTCTAGTGGTTAAGAATTGGCCTTCCAGCGCCAGTCTATGTTCAATACAGGATACAGGATGCTTGAGGCTGGTGTACGGGATGATCTGGGGAAATGGCGGGGGGAAGGGAGGTGGGAGGGGGCTTCAGCATTGGGAGATCATGTACACCTGTGGCTGATTCATGTCAATGTATGGCAAAACCAGTACAGTACTGTAAAATAGAATAAAGTATTATTAAAAAAAAAAAAAAAGAATTGGCCTTCCAGTGCAGGGGGTACCACGGGTTCCATCTCTGTCAGGAAGGTAAGATCCCAACAGCCTCGTGGCCAAAAAAACAAAACATTTAACAGATTTGCAATATTGTAGCAAATTCAATAAAGACTTTAACAATGGTCAAGATTAAAAAAAAAAACCTTTTAAAAAGTTCATTTAAAATATATAGATCATATTTTTCAGTAACTAATGCTATCCACAGTCCCTTATGATCAGGAAGTTTCCAAGATTTAGGCTTCTGTCCTATCAAACAAACACTCTCCATTTCATTAGTTCTGTGTATTCCAGACCCTACCTCTCTCTGCAGTATATTTATTTAATCAGGGCTCAACACAACCCTAGGCAAGAAATATTAGTCTGGACTAGAGAAAGATTTAATGTCTGAGATCATAGAGTGGACCAACCATAAAAGAAATGGCAAGAACCCAATCAGGGAAGTGATTTAAAACAGAGTAATCTACTCTTGTAGAGAATTCAGTGCCCTCTGGGGTGTGCTGAGCAAAGTGAATTAATATAGACAGAGGAAACGTCTTTGTTTTGATCCTAACTTTCCTCCTTAAAGTGACAAATTAAATCCATATGTGTCTTCAAGAGCACTGAGACGTGTGATCCAGAAAATGACGGTGGCCTGAACATCACCAGGATGCTTATCATTAACCCTGGCCTTTTCCTTTCTCTAGAGAAATGACAATATCATCCTGGGAAGAGCCCTGGGCCTACCCCCTAACCCCTATCCCTAACCCCAGCATGCAGGGTTAGCATGCAGTGGAATAAAAATTACCATGATCATTTGGAAAGGGCCAAATGATCATGGGGGTAGCAAAAAGGGCTCTGAACTGGGAGTCAGGAGTCCTAGGTCTTAATTGTTTTGTTAAGTAGCTTGTGGCTTTGACAGATCTCTCTCCATCCCTTGACTTGAGTCTATAACTATCAAACCGATGTGGGGTGGGGGGGGGGGTGGATTTTGAGCTAGGTGATCTCTAAGATTGATTTCAATATGAAAACTTGATTCTAATTTTCCATCTTAAATGTAGCTTTCCTGTACATGTGTGTATGTGTCTATATGTAGATGAATTTGACCTTGTATACATGTATATGTATGTTACACATCTGTATGTGTAAGATGATAAATACCACTGGCAGGTCAGTGCTGTCAGATATTTGCTTTTTACTGGTTTTGAGGAGATGGTCTAGTTCAATCACACCTGAGATTAGCCATTTGGATGATGAATATGCAGGGTGATGAGGGGACATCTTTTAGATCTGAAACCAAAGTAACCCCTCTCCTATCCACAGCAAAGTGGATAGCCAAATTGACAGTCTCTTCTAGGAACTGAGTCATCAAAGCAGGTCCCTAGCATCTACTCCATTCTCTTCAGTGAGAAGCCACAATGTCCTAGGAAATCCTGCAGAAATTGGGAAATTTGGAGACCCTAACTTTGTAATGCTCTTAATTGAAAGTCTATACAAGGCTGAATAGCACTCATCCATTCAATAAATATTTATTGAGTACCTACCATATTCCCTGGAGGCTCAGATGGTAAAGAATCTGCCTGCAATACGTGAGACCTGGGTTCAATCCCTGTGTGAGGAAAATCCCCGGGAGGAGGGAATGGCAACCCACTCCAGTGCTCTTGCCTGGAGAATCCCATGGACAGAGGAGCCTGGTGGGCTGCAGTCCATGGCGTCACAAGGGGTCAGACACAACTGAGCAAGTAACACTTTCACTTTCACCATATTCCCTTTCCTGGTCCAGGCACTGGGATGGAAATAGATGGAAAATACAGACTTAGAGTGTGGGCTTCCCAGGTGACTCAGTGGTAGAGATTCCACCTATCAACACAGGAGACACAGGATGTGGGTTCAGTCCCTGGGTTGGGAAGATCCCTTGGAGGTGGAAATGGCAACCCTCTCCAGTATTCTTACATGGAAAATCCCATGGACAGAGGAGCCTGTTGGGCTACAGTCCAGAGGTTGCAAAGAGTTGGACACAACTGAGCATGCACGCAACTTAGAGTGGCATGGCAGGCACGTGCATGGCAAGCTTGAAAGTGAAAGTGACAGTCGCTCAGTTGTGTCTGAATCTTTGGAACCCATGGACTACACAGTCCATGGCATGCTCAGTCCAGAATACTGCAGTGGGTAGCTTTCCCTTCTCCAGGGGATCTTCCCAACCCAGGGATGGAACCCAGGTCTCCCGCATTGCACGCAGATTCTTTACCAGCTGAGCCACAAGGACAGCCCTGAGGGAGCTTAGAACAAATCTACTAGGCAAAAAGTCTCAATTCACAATTTCTTTTCCAGCTTTTTCTTTTTTCCTAAGAGAGGACTGATGGCCTGTGTATATCAGTTGCTAAGTATTTTTTTAGCAATTAGTGAACAGTCATCATAATAAACACCCTCCCAAATCTTACCACCACCCCTAATCCATTGCCTACACTGACCTCCCTGTGACCCAGCAGCTAAAGAGATCAATCCAGACACACCATGACCCTATGTCAGGGCTGGTGCGTATTCTGATAGGATGCTTTCAAATGATTTTTAAAATAATTTGAATATTATTCTTGCCTTACGGAAAATGGTCACCATGAGATTAATCAATAATTTATTTCCTTAAGCTTGAGTTACATACTCTGAACATTTTTGTTTCATTTTCAGTGAATGTGTGTGTGTGTGTGTGTGTGTGTGTACACACACGCATATTTTTCTGTTGTGGATGGAAGCGAAGAAATCAAAGCAAAACAATTTATAGGATGACAAAAGGATTTTAATATTCAGCTTCCCTTGGAGCAGAGTTCAGAACATCGCACTTCATCACTTTGAGGCCAACTGCTGATAAGAAAGTGTAGACACGTGTGTAAACGTCTTTGCAGTGACCCCCAAAGCATGTTGTACTCTGTATATCCAGCACAAAAACACACTAACTCACACAGAATCAGTGGGAATGGATAGGACTTTATAACAGAGGTGGTAGGAAATTGAGAAACTGAAATGATTTAGTTCAAAAATGAAATATGCAAATACTCCCTGGAAGTATGGTCATTATGGATACTTATTTGTCTGAGTTTAGGAAATACAAAAGACATTCCTTAAAGAGATGTCAAATTTGAAAAAAGAAAGAGGGAAGAAGACAGTCACTCGTGCATATGAATCTTGTGCTTCAGCTGAGGGGCGATTCTGGAAGGTCTTTGGCATCAGAAGTCACATCCGTGAACTGTTTCTTAGAATACTCAACTGACTTCCCCAAATTAATATGATGAGATCTTGAACAGTTTTTTGGTGGAAAATATCAATAGAACTGATGTTCATTCATTCATGTAACATCTCAAATCATACAGGCTTTTATTCAGGTGAGGGTTTTTGCCATTCCAGTCCTGGACTTTCTCTAATTACTCAGCTGTCTCTGAGGAAGCCAGCAATTCCTCTTAAAAGACATAACCACCTGGGACACCCTGTGAGGACTCTCTCAAAACCTCTTATTCTCTATACTTGTCCTACCTGGCTGGATGTGCTCAGAATGCACTTTTAAAATTTTTATTTTATATTGGAGTAGATTTGGTTAACAATGTCGTTATTTGTTTCAGGTGTACAGCAAAGTGATGTGGTTTTATATACCCATGTGTCTTTTCTTTTCCAGATTCTTTTCCCATAGGGAGGGGTAAATTGAGAGTTTGGGATTGACATTACCACTGCTATTTGTAAGACAGATAACCAAAAGGACCTACTGTATAGCACAGGGAACTCTGCTCAAGAGTTCATTTTAAAAGGGGCAGCAGATCTTATGATGGTCTGCACAGGCTGGAGAGTGGGAAGAAGAAGCAAGAATTGAACTAACTGAAGTAACACGTTGGCTAAATACAGTCCCCAAGGAGTTCTTTCTGAGCAGGACCTTAAAAAAGGAGAAAAACACGGCACGGAAATTAAGAAGTGAAAAGAGCAAAAAGAGAGACGTGCTGTGTTTTACACTCTTGTAATTTTGCTGAGTTTCCCATCACCAGAAGAGTTTCAGGGTGTTTACAAGAACTGGTGATGTGTGCCTACGTGTCTAGAGCCTTAGTGAACTTCCAGCATCCACAGGAGAATAGAATCTCTGCTTGTCATCTTCAGGGTCTGCCTGACACTCTCAATCGTGGTGATATTGCCCATGCTGAGCAGACCTCTTTTTATCCAATTATCTGCCAGTGCTAATAACAAAGCAGGTCCACCAGATCCCGGGATTTCCTGCAACTTCAGAGAGCATTCAGAAAGCATAACACTGCTTCTTAATTAATGTCTTTGAGGGAGACTGAAAGCATGTGGAAATGAAGCACAGTGATAATCAATAACTTCTTTCCTTCCAATCAGTAAATAATCAAGCAAATAGCATGTTAAAAAATTTTCCAGCATTCAAATATGAATATATTCAAACACATAAGAGTCTGTATCACCTAGATTCTACAATTAGCATCTGCGGTATTGCTTTGGGCTTCCCAGATGGCACTAGTGGTAAAGAACCTGCCTAGCAATGCAGGAAACGCAAGAGACTTGGGTTCAAACCCTGGGTTGGGAAGATCCCCTGGAGGAGGGCACGGCAGCCCATTTCAGTATTCTTGCCTGGAGAATCCCATGGACAGAGGAGCCTGGCGGGCTACAGTCCATGGGGTGGCAAAGGGTCGAACACGACTGAAGTGACTTAGCACGCACATGTGCATATTGCTTTATCATATCCCTGTCCTTCTACCACCCCATCTTACTTTTGATAGCATTTCAAAATAGATTGTAGACATCGGTACACTTCACTCTTAAAAACTTCTGCAAGCATACAGTTGGTTAGAGTTCAATATTTGTTTCAGATTCTTTTCATTTAACTTTTTATTTTACATTGGAGTATAGCTGGTTGACAATGCTGTGATAGTTTCAGGTGGACAGCAAAGGAACTCAGCCATATATATACTTGGATTTGTTCTCTCACACACTATTTTCCCAACCAGGCTGCCACAAAACACTGAGCAGAGTTCCCATGCTATCCAGTAGGACCTTAATGCTTATCCGTTTTAAATATAGCCGTGTGTACATGGCCACCCCTAACTATTCTTCCCCTCCACCCATCCCCCCTGGAAACCAGCAGTTTGTTCTCTAAGTCTGTGAGTCTGTTTCTGTTTTGTAAATAAGTTCATTTGTATCATTTTTTTGTAGATTCTGCATAGAAGCAATATCACATGATATTTGTCTTTCTCTGACTTACTTCACTTAGTATGATAATCTCTAGGCCCATCCATGTTGCTGCAAATGGCATTATTTCATTCATTTCAATATGATTTTCCTATTCAGAACCCATAACTAATGGTGATGACAAAAGTATAAAATCAAATGAACACTTATGAAGTACTATATTTTGAAACACCTGTGCTTTGTATATTAGTGATGTTAAGTAAGATAAACTGTCCAGAGAAGGGAGAGATGCCTTTGAACAGAGTAGTAATCACCAAAGATTTCATGAAGGAAGCAGGAAGTGATCAATGCATTGGAGAGAAGACAGTTTATGTAGGAGGTTTGGAGGAAGGAGGGCATCCAGAGGCAACAGCTTGGACAGAAGCACTGAGAGTTCATGGATTGATCAGACAAGAACATGGATTTTTCTTGAGGTGTGGTGGAAACTGAGTTATATTTGGTGGGGTGGGACCAGTTAATAGAAAACCTTAAAGGTAGGTAGGTAAGTTGGCCACAATTCGGAGGCAATGTAGATTCATGGTAGACTCTTGCTTAATGATGCTAGAAAACTATTCCAGCAAATGAACTAGCCAGAGAGAATGGGCAGAGAAGACTGACTCTTCCACAGACTTTAGAATTGGCTCTAACTAATTTGTGATTACAAAGATTGGAGGGTCAATGAAAATAAAATTGAATTCAAGGCATATGTTGGGGAGAGGGGGTGGTGAAAAAGGCTCCAAAGCCTTTACCAATCCACAGGGTCAGTGAAGAAGGAAATAATAAAAGTGGTCTTTGAAAACACAGTGCATGTCTGGTTTAGTGAAAAGAATGGTGATCATGAGCTCTAATGACATGTGTCAACTGTGGCCCTGAGGAGAGAGCTATGCAAGGGTCTCCCCTGGTGGGTATTTGGTCCACACAGAGTGGCTTTGATGGCTGAATCTAAGAAATGTGTATTGTATACAAAACCCATAGGAGCCAATTTCAGATCATCACAAGGCACGGGTTTTGAGGGCAGCCCCTTGCCCGGTCTGTGGGTTCAGACTGAACACTCCATCTGCCTCTGTCATCTTGCGACATCTCCATAGTGTAATGGTCCGCAAACCCACTCTACACATGGCCTCTGTCCTTAGTCTTGCTTGCTCTGATCTGCAGGATGTGGGCTGCACATGGCTGGCCATGTTTGTTCCCTGGAAGAGAAAGGATATGACTGGATGTGGGTGGATAGGTAGGTGGGAAGGTAGGAATGCAACCATAAATAGCTTGTAAGAACAATGGATACCATGGAAATACTTTGGGAGCATCCTGTATAACAAAGGAAGCCAAAAATTAAAGAAAGGTGGGAAAGAAATGAATCACCACTGAAAATAAAGAGAGAGATTGTTCTCTCTCCCTCTCTGTGCCTCTCTCTCCCCTTCCCTTCCTTTCTGTTATGTATAAATATACATATATACCTCTACACACATATACTCTCAACACACATGTAGTGAGACACAAAGCAATATTTGCAATACAGCACTGAGACAAAAGCAGACTGCAGAACAATATATAAAAGACAATTCCATGTCTTAGAGGGTAAAAATGATCAATTACTGTCGATCAATTTCATGTAGTTTTCTGCATATATATGTAGAAGCATCTATGTGTGCATATCATCTTACACATATAAAATCACAGGGAAAAAAGAGCTTAAACTTTTTATATATTATTTAGCATAATGGTGGTTATCTCTTGGTGGTGGAATTAGGCAGGGTTTTCTTGCACTTATCTATTTTTTTGATACAGTAACTGCAGTAACTTTGAAGCATAACAACTTAAAACGCTATTAAAAAACACTTTTTTGCATCTGTAGCTTTTGCATCTTTAGCAAAATCATTAGAAGACTGAGTTATAATTCCTTATTATCAATTTCCATTTACCCAGATTCTTGGTGTATATGTTAGACCCTGTAAAAACTGGTAGGATTCCCCAAACCACAGATCAGCTGCCACTGGCTCAGATTACATTTCTCTGCCTCTAAGATCCTTCCGGACCCATCTGTACACTTCAGCTGCCCCAGAGCCTCTTAAAGAGGCAGAGAGGAGCCAAAGTTGATTGAGTACATAGAGCCCTGGATTTGTTATTAGGAAGTGGGGGTGCCCTCAATAATCACAAATACACAAATCCCAATTAATTAGAAGTTCTTGGAGGATGGCCCAGGCATGGGTATTAAAAAACAAAAACAAAAACCTCCCAGATAATTGTAATGTGCAGCCCATGTAAAGAACCACGGCTTTCATAGATTAATTTACTAAAGGGGTCATTTGAACCATGGCCTTGGAGAGAGGTGAAATTAAAACAGGATTTGGTTGACCAAGGCCAGTAGCTGCAGGGCCCTGAGCCTTGTGAGAAAATGATTATGCAAACAGAATGAAAGGACATGAACCATGAGGTGGGCTGTTCTTGCACAGCACCATGAGGTCTGGGGGCAGGTACGGGGGAGCCCTCTCTGGAGCTCACGGTAGAACAATCTCTAATCAGACATTTCAAGCTAGGAAAAGAGTCTTTGAGAGCAGCTTGCTGACGAGAGACTGGCATTTCACAAAGTACAGCAAAACCCAATTTTGATGCCAATGCCAGGGGACTAAAGCCCTCTTGGGCACCAGTGACTTCCAGCCTTTCCCATGAGAAGATGCGGGCGAACACACGTGCCAGATCTTAGCATTGTCACCAATGATAGAGAAGCAGCTGTTTGAACACTTTTGACTTTGTTTCTGAAATTCATTTTATGTGGATATCTATGGAATGTCTCTGGTAGTTATTCTAAAGATTTATAGGGGTGGAAGCTAGGGCACATGGAGGTCTTCTCATCCCTGTCCTTCTTATGTATCAGAGTAAAGTTGCAACTTGCCCTTGGTGCCAGCAAGCAGAGGACAGGAGTCAGCACACATTCCTTTTGTGTTTGGGGGTTTTGGGTTTTTTGGCTGCGCCGGGTCTTAGTTTTGGCATGTAGGATCTTCACTGAAGCAAGTGGAATCTTTAATTGGAGCATGTTGGATCTGAGTTCCCTGACTGGGGACTGAAGCTGGGATCCCTGCATGGGAGCGCAGAGTGTTAACCACGGGACCACCAGGGAAGTCGCCAGGCACATGTTTTTCACTCTCGTTCAACTACCCCTGAAATTCACTCAAGTTTCTGACTTGGAGCTGTGCCTGGTTTCCGTGCAGCAGCACGTGGGTCACTCTCGTCCTCTGAATGGGTATGATGATCATATTCATAACATGTGAAAATTGCAGTATTACTTACCAACTATTATTTGTCAATGCTAAACGTGTGCTAGCCCCCTGCTTCCCGGCTTCCGGGTTCTGTTCAAACCCTGGAACCAACCTTTAAGAACCTTATTGCTCCCACTTTACTGTGGGGAACATTGAGGTCACAGAGATAGATGAAGACAACCTGAGACTTCCGATCTTGAGAGTCTGCACGAATCCCACTGCCAAGGATGACAACCCCAGAGCTGGAGGTGGCGAGGTCAGAGGACAAATGTTTCCTCTTCTCCTCTCTGCGTCCATGCGGTCCTCTGTCTGGGGTCCTTCACCTTGGAATTTTCATCCCCAGCCACTCTTCTCATTTTTCAGAACCGTACCAGGTAGAACCACCCCGTTTTTGTTTTTGTTTTTACAGCTATATTCAATGTATTTTTCCGAGGAGTAGTTATACATCTAACCTGTTTTTAATCGATTTTCATTTTGCTACCCGGCATAATCTTCATTCCTGTGGTTTAGAGGGAAGAAAATACTGTTAAGCTCAGCCAGAGCTCCGAACAGCTATTCTGCATGTCTCTTTGCGTGGTCCTAGCAATGCCTCACTTTCAGATGTTTCAGCCTCGGCCTGCCAGCAGGGCTATGCCCATGCCAAATGCCTCCCAGATAGCGTGCAATAAGCAAAAACTGAAGGCAGGTTAAAACTACCAAAGTCGTTTTATTCTAATTCTTGAGTGCATTAGCATCTGGACCTTGGGAGTTTCCACCTGCTCTAAGGAAAACTAATATGGTTTTGAATTTGTGCAGTCAGGGAAATACAAGCTTTGGGCTTAAAGAAACCTGACCGTGTAAGAATCTGATCATATCAATTTGAACAAATTATCTTTTGTGAGGATTTTTTTTTCAAGATTTTTTGAATGGGCCATTTTTTAAAGTCTTTATTTAATTTGTGACGATAATGGTTTCTGTTTTATGTTTTGGGGTTTTTTGCCCGTGAGGCATGTGAGATTTTAGCTCTCTAACCAGGAATCAAACCCACACCCCCTGCCCTGGAAGATAAAGTCCCAACCAGTGGACCACCAGAGAAGATCCAGGATTTCCATTTTAAAAAAGATTGGCCAGAAATCACCCTCAATCAGTGAACTTTCCCCTTACTGTTAAAAAAAAAAAAAAAAAAAAGATGGTCCATTTGCAGAAGTATGATTTACACACAACTTTTAAAAGCTACTTCCATCACAAAACAGATGGCAAAATACACAAGAGTTGTATCTGAAACACATGGCAAGGATTTTCTGTCAAAATCAGTCTTTAGGGCAGGAGCGGGTTAGGGTAAGAGATACTCCTGCTCTCTGAAGGATTTGGAGCCTAGCTATGACTGTCTGCCTGGGAGGGGTTAAGATGCAGTCAGCCAGATAATATTTACGAAGTTCTCAGATGTGTAGTGTGTGAGATTTGATTCCAACTTTTAAAAGCTACTTCCATCACAAAACAGATGGCAAAATACACAAGAGTTGTATCTGAAACACATGGCAAGGATTTTCTGTCAAAATCAGTCTTTAGGGCAGGAGCGGGTTAGGGTAAGAGATACTCCTGCTCTCTGAAGGATTTGGAGCCTAGCTATGACTGTCTGCCTGGGAGGGGTTAAGATGCAGTCAGCCAGATAATATTTACGAAGTTCTCAGATGTGTAGTGTGTGAGATTTGATTCCGTTCAAAACATAATCCAGAATGACAGTGTCTCACTCTGCTTGGCTTGCCTTCAGGCTAACAGGGGAAGGAGAGAACCCGGGGTGACCTTTCAAGGTCTCCTACATTATGGCACTCTCTGAATGTTAGCAACAGCCCCTCTGCTTGCCATCTGATGGCGTTCCATCCACACCCTGAGAAGGACGCACCCTGCAGATCCTCTGGACCTTAACACATAGTCTGAAGTGCAGTCTTCCCAGGTTTCTGCCTGGTGGTAGAGTCCTGTTGGCCTAGGATGGGACCAGGGGCAGGGCAGGGTTTAGTTGGAGGGACTGTGGTGTAAGGCAGACAGAGTCCCAGGCACCATGTCTCCAAGTGATTTGCAGGATGACTGCAGAATTATTTAGTGATGGGAGATGGCAGGAAGCTGGTGGATGAAGGGACGTGAAAAGAGTATATGGATAAATAAAAGGATAAATATGTCTAGCTCACTTTAGAAAAGATTGAGGGTCTCTTCTCTGTATCCATCTCAGTTGACCACTGGCCTGCTCAGTACCGGATCAGAAGGACACCTTTCCATTAAGATCAGCCGCATTTTAACAGATAATTGAGATCTGAAACAAAACATAATTTCTTAAAAACAAACCAACACACTCACTATACTACATCTATACCCAACAAGAACAGGAAAAAAAAAAAACAGTTTGGAACTATTTACCCAGGCCATGATAGCTGTAAACCAATGCAGGATTCCTTTAAATATTTATTCATGATTCATTTTTCTACCATCATACGTAGTGAAATAGCATTCCTTACCTGAGCAGACTTCTGGCTGGATATAAAACAGGGCAGACTGCAAGCTCTCTGCTCTCATCATGCTGATAAGAATCTGGCAAATGCAACGGAGAGAAACTCTAGTAAGCCTGAGGGAATTTTATTTTAAAAGAATGAAGCAATCATCCTAGAAAAAATACTGCCAAAGAGAAAAAATTTTTGTAAATTAGAATGAAAAGGAAAAATAGAAACAACATAATCCATAGTGTCTGCAGAGAGAAAGTGTTTCCTTTATAGAGGTAGACGTGAAGGGATATAGAATATATATCTGCTCCGTGTGAATTTATTAAATGCAACTTTCTTTTTTTTTTCTCTTTCTTTCTTTTAGATAAAAAACCTCTTCATGAAATAAAACCCCAAAGTAAGTTATTTTTCCTCTCGCGGATATCATTTGTTCTCATATTTGCTGCTTTGCTGTTATATTTGTTTAGGAGCCAAACAGAATTGCAGTTCCTACGAAAGATCCAGGGCTCCTGGGGGGAGGTTTCTTCTTGCTGGATTTGGAGTCACATATCAGAGGTTAAAATGGAAAAGAAATACGCACACCCCACCCCTCCTTCAGATTTAATCTCTGCTTTGATTCTGTCAGCTGGTAGCAGTCCATTTCTCTACAGATGTCATCTCGGACTCTTATTCCTGAGATTTATCTCATTAAAATTTATAAATATTTGTCAGTACAGGCTTTCACAAGAGCAACCTTGGGCAGTAGCCTGATTACAGAACTTTCCATCTAGGAGGGGAAGGGGGAGGGGCACCTGAAAGATGAACCCTGAAGTCCATGGCAACTGATTAGATTAAGAGCACAGTGAAATGCCCAGGAATTGAACCTAGTGGGGCGGGTGGATGCTGGCCGGAGCTCTCTGTCTACTGGCTTGCTTCCCGGTGAGGACTTTGCCTTCCCTCTACTTGGGCATCCACCAGATCTGGGGGAGGAGCGCAGCTGGAATGATTGGCAGCTCCACCTTCAGCCGCAAGGTGCTCAGACCTGGCTGAACTTGGGGGCCACCTGGAAGCCTTTTATAAATCCCAGTTCCTGGGCTGTCATCCCATCCTCATCATATGAGAAGAGGAGATTTAGAACCCAGGAATACTCAGTTTTTAAAGCTCCCTAGGGGATTTCAATGTCAAGCTCAGATTGAGAGCCAGTGCCTTAGAAAAATATTCTCAAAACTTAGATAAGCAACCACATGCATCAGAATCTTGGGATATGGTGGAAGCTGGTTAAATATGACCCTGCAAAAGAATAAAACAAATTAATCTGAATCCCTGGTACAGGGGCAGGGAGAGCTCTTGAGAACCTACATTTTAGTATGTTCCCCCAATGACTCTCAGAAATATGTAAAGTATATCAGGGTGTCATATAGACGTCAAAGTCCACGGGGAAGGACATCAGCAAGTGTGGCTCTTAGCAATAGGAGAGTTTGGTTTGTAAAGCTTGTGAAAGATGTTCTTGACTAGTATCTCCCATTTTAGTCTAAATCGAATGGCTTTTGATCTTTTAAATCCTAGGGTATTAAAATTCAAATAGCTTGGGAGATTTAACAGCTTTTATTAGCCACCTTCTTTGAAAGAATTAAGACCCTGTGAAGATAGACAGAAACTGGTGTATGGGGAACAAGGGTCAGGAGGCATGAGAGAAAAAGATACGGTAAAGCTGTGATGTTCCTGTTTCAGATGTTGCTTCAGGCAGGCTTGAGATAGAAGGGTGCCATGACTTCCAGAGTCGGAGAACTTTGCCAACAACAGAAACAAGCTTTCTTAATTTGTTTTCCCTGCCGTCTGCTGCCTATAACGTCATTATTGGGAGTTAGGCAGCAGCTTTTAAGTCATGCATGATGGATTTGGAACTCCATAGGAAGATAGACGATGGGGAACCCTGGCTGTGCGTTGTGTGTGCGTGAGTGCCTACGCACATGCAGAGAGAGGGGAAGCAGCAGGTCGATGAATATTTGTCTGGTCAAGACCTCAGGGTTTCCCTGGAGGAAGTGGAGCCCCTCACCAATGCCTCTTGATCATAGAGCGCCCCACCCCCGCATCCCCTGGTCCCCATGTCAAGCACAAGCAAAATTATCGGTGGCCAAGTGGCAGCCAATATGTGTGTATGTTTTTAAAGACATTTTTATTTTATTTATTTCTTGGCTGTGCTGGGTCTCCTCCGGTTGCCCGTGAGCGGGGACTACTTTCTAGTTGTCCTGAGTGGGCTTCTCATTGCTGTGGCTTCTCTTATTGTGGATCAAGGGCTGTACGCGAAAGAGCTTCAGCTGTTACGGCTCCCAGGCTCTCGCGCAGGCTCAGCAGCTGCCGTGCACAGGCTGAGTTGCTCCGTGGCGTATGGGCTCTTCCTGGACCAGGGATGGAACCTGTGGCTCCTGCACTGGCCGGCGGCTTCTTTACCACTGAGCCACCAGGGAGCCCTGAATGTGTATTTTTAAAAAATGAATTTCACGCTTAGTTTGTGAGCCCAGTGCTGTGCTAATTTGGTTACATCTGTACATCCAGCAATAAAACCCCCAGTGGCTATTTCTGGTCCTCAGGGACTTCCTGAATGAGTTTTTGCTTGGGGTTCTCACTCCTGTACACCGTGCTTAATTGGTGGATACTGCTGCAGACTCGCTTAAACTGTTTTAATTGGTGATTTTCTAAAAATAGAACCTTACCAGAATCAATGTGATTGCAGAAGGCTCCCAGAGGCATCCGATTAGGGTTCTGGAGGCTGCGTGGTTAGGAGTGCACCATACAGAGGCAGGCTGCAGTTTTGTTCAGTGAAAGCGGGGCTTCTTTGAAGACTCCATGAATCATCACTGATGCAAAATCAAAGTCAATTATGAAGATAATTGAGAAACAACCTTTCTCTATATATAGCCGTGCACGTGATCCTCTGCAAGGTGGGGTGGGTGGAAGCCATCTCTCAGAGCCTCCTGCGCAGATCCATGTGAGGCGGGCTGAGGACCGGCTCTGAGTCCTGGGGAGGTGTGAAAAGAAAGTGAAGTCTGAAGGTTTCTGTTGGCAAATCATAATGACAAACTGGGGGAAATCTGTGCTCGGCATCGCTCATGAAAGCACTTATTGTAAATGAGATAATTTAATCAATTACGTTTCCTAATGTACTAAACCGAATGTTTCATTTTCTGCTTCTGCACATCTTAAATTATCTTCAGGTGCTTTATGAGATTTAATCATAGTTAATAGAAACTTCATTACCATCAAATGTGCTTTCAATAAATGTTGTGTAACAATGTCAGGAAGTGCAGTAAAATATAGTAGGGTTCTGAATGGCAAACACGCACCCCCGGAGTCAGGCTGAAAAATGGTCGCGTGCATACAGTGAGACTCCCGGAGGCTTGGGAATGAGGCTTTGCTAAGAGGCTCCCCAAGGAGCGGCTGGTTCAGTAAGTTCACCTTAGGGATGAAAAGGAGTCAGGTACCCCCTAGAAGATAGCTCAGAATGTATTCTTTCTCCATTTCCTTCCGAGGTAGTTTGGTAACTAATAGAAACACACACTAAGCCCAAATCCCATTGCATGGTCTAGAGTCAATTACCTCCAGGATTTTGCCAGTTGAATGTCTCCCAATTACCCAGATCTCAGCTTTTTCAAAACTGAATGCGTCCTTCTCTGTCACTGTTTTTAACCCAGGCTTCCTTCCGTCTTCTCTCATTCAGTGAGTGCTATGCTGTCAACTCGGTAGGGTCCCACACTTGCACAGCCTCCTAGACTGCTGTCTTTTCCCTCTCCTTTCTCCAGCTCAGTACTTAGTGAATCACCACCGTCTGATCATTCTGCCACACAGACAGATCAAATTCACCAACTCTCCATTTTCTCTCTTCCATACCCCTCCCTCCATTCGGCATCTTTTTATTGAGTATCTCCCATGGCGTGGACGTGTTCTAGGTGGTGGATACTGAGCCTGCCAGATACAGTTTCTGCTCCCATGAAGCCTGCAGATCTAGTGAGGGAGGTGGAAAAAAAAAACACACAGAAAATTATATAGAGAGGGCTTGGGTGCCATGGAGGCAGTGACAAGTGTCATTAAGAGAAAGTAGAAGAGGCTCAGGTAGGGATGGAGGGAATGTTGCTTTTTTGTGTAAGCTTTTCAGACAGTCTCTGCGGTAAAATCACCTTTAAGAAGACACTTGAAGAAAAGCAAGGGAACAGACATTCTGGATATCTGGGAGGAGAACATCCAGGGCAAGGGCAGAGTGGGATGCCAAGGCTGCGTGATGAGAGGCTGCTGAGGTATCCAAGGAACAATTGGGCTAGGTATCTGAGCAGAGGGGCAACGGAAAGAGGAATAATCGCTCAGGTCAAAGAAATGGGGCATGGGGGAAAAGTACCAAGTGTATTATAGGCCGTGGTAACAACTTTGATCTTTACTGTGAGTGAGATGGAAAGCTATTGAAGGTGTTTATTCATAGTAACATGACCTAACATTTTCAAAGATAAATTCTACCCACTGCATGGACTGAAAACATACAGGGAACCAGAGCAGAAACGAGATCTGTTACAATGATCTGTTATAACAAGAGTCTATTCCAATAATCTGGGCTATTACAATGTAACTTTTATAATAACCTAGATTCAAGATGAGTGTGGCTTGGGCCAGATAGAGAGCGTTGGAAATTGTAGAAAAGGTCCCTAATCTGGATATCTTTGGGAGGCAGAGTCAAAAGGAGTTGTTGATGCATTAGATAGAGTATGAGAGAAGGAAACGCATCAGGGATGTTTCCAAAATTTGAGCTATGCAACCTGAAGGATGGGCTGGCCATTACTGATCTGGGGCAAACTTGGTTTAGCATATCTGGAGGGAGACTCAAGAGTTCAGTGTTATAAATGCTACATTTAAGATACTTCTTAGACAGTTGAATATATGAGTCTGGAGGTCAGAGGAGAATCCTGGCAGTGACGTAAAGCTGGGGCTTGTCAGTGTCCAGGTCATATTTAAAACCAATAGGTTGAATGAGATCCCTAGATCGTGTGTGAACAGGAACATATCTGAGGCCGCAGCCCTGAAAGACATCCACACTGAGATATAGGGCAGGTCAGAAGTTACTGCACAGGAGACAGAAAAACAGCCAGCGTGGTGAGTGAAAGGAAACTGGTGTCCTAGACAAAACCTGAATATTCAGGACACCTTTCTTCCTAACCAGGATTTCTACCATTGCTTCCTGTATCTGGAGTTGGCTGATGTCAGTTTATCTGATCTGTTAAAAAAAAAAACATCAATTCTGGTCACATCATTTCCATGTCTAAACCTTTACAAGAGCTGATCATTATTTTTAAGATAAAGTACAAGGTATCTACTGTATATGGGATCTGGTCTCAGGTGGCATTGTTTAGTCATATCAGCTTCTCTCAAAATGCTTAATCATTAGGTATTTCCCTTTCTACCCTATCAACTTTCTATATTCTTCCACCAAACAAAGCTTCTTAGTTTGCTGAACACTGTGGGCCCATTTGGGCATATAGTTCTTTATATGTTGTTATGTTTGCCAGAAAACTTTCCCTCCACCTAATCTTACCCTGTTGAATGAATCCTTCCTTCAGGCTTCAGCTTGGGTCTTGCCTCTGCAAAGCCTCTAAAGCCTGAGTTAGTTACACCTCTAATTGGCCAACTGTCAGTTTCCCTATTTCTATCCTGTATGTTCATTGCGTTTATCCCAGGCTGAATTCTCGCTCTGATAGACATCCTTCCGATCCCCTGGAAGAGGGCATGGCAACCCACTCCAGTAATCTTGCCTGGAAGATCCCATGAGCAAAGGAGCCTGTTGGGCCATAGTCCCTGGGGTCACAAAAGAGTCAGACATGACTTAGCAACTGAGCATGCACCCAGTAGTATGTATTAGAAGTTCAATTCATACTTGTTATTATGGTCTTATATCTTCCCGCTAACTCCTCACTGAGCCTTTTATTGTTAAGGTGAAAATAAAGACTTTGCTTTTATGTATTTATTTTAACTCATTCGTGTAGTAGATATTTATTGCACAATTATTCTGTATAAATAGTCTTGCCCCGTGAAGCGTGAAGGAAACAATAAGAAATGTTTCTTCCCTACAACTTCAGTACAAAGTAGAAGATGACAAATGATTTGAGAAGAAGGGAAGTAAGGAAGCAGTTTTTAATAATCATCTGTTTGGTGCCCGGCGCTAGGTGAAAGTCCAAATGGGAAGTTTCCCAGAATCATTTCTCTCAAAGAGTGACCCCAATGTGTCCTTGTGTGTTAGTCGTTCAGGCGTGTCTGACTCTGCAGCTCCATGGATTGTAGCCCAACAGGCTCCTCTGTCCATGGAATTCTCCAGGCAGGAATACTGAAGTGGGTTGCCATTTCCTTCTCCACTGTGTCCTTATAGTCTAGACATTAGGTATTTCTTGTCGCCTTACTGACACTTCATCCATTCTACATCTTTTCCCCCAAGTACACTGCTTTCACCTATAGTGGAATAATGTGGATTCTGGGAATACACATTCTTGGGTTAGAGAACTCCTCAAAAGATGCAGAGTCCATACTGGCAGGTTGGACATTCTTTTTCATGCTGTATAGACTTGAACAGTACCTTGAACACATAGAACTATCTGCAGCCTTGAACCATGAACCATGCAGGCATGCTCCCTCAATCCCTCAATCATGTCTAACTCTTCATCACCCTATAGACTATAGCCCACCAGGCTCCTCCGTCCATGGGATTTTCCAGGCAAGAATACTGGAGCAGGTTGCCATTTTCTCCTCCAGGGAATCTTTCTGACCCAGGATCAAACCCATGTCTCCTGTGGCTCCTGCATTGGCAGGCAGATTCTTTACCACTGAGCCACCTGGGAAGCCCACACTGAACCATGAGTTCAGTTCAGTTGCTCAGTCGTGTCTGACTCTCTTAGACCTGATTAATCTCAGCACACCAGGCCTCCCTGTCCATCACCAACTCCCGGAGTTTACTCAAACTCATGTCCATTGAGTCGGTAGTGCCATTCAGCCATCTCATACTCTGTGGTCCCCTTCTCCTCCTGCCCCAATCCCTCCTAGCATCAGGGTGTTTTCCAATGAGTCAACTCTTCACGTGAGGTGGCCAAAGTACTGGAGTTTCAGCTTCAGCATTAGTCCTTCCAATGAACACCCAGGACTGGTTGGATCTCTTTGCAGTGCAAGGGACTCTCAAGAGTCCTCTCCAACACCACAGTTGAAAAGCATCAGTTCTTCAGTGCTCAGCTTTCTTCACAGTCCAACTCTCACATTAATACATGACCACAGGAAAAACCATAGAATTGACTAGACAGACCTTTGTTGGCAAAGTAATGTCTCTGCTTTTGAATATGCTCTCTAGGTTGGTTATAACTTTCCTTCCAAGGAGTAAGCTACTTTTAATTTCATGGCTGCAATCACCATCTGCAGTGATTTTGGAGCCCCAAAAAATAAAGGCAGCCACTGTTTCCCCATCTATTTCCCATGAAGTGACGCCATGATCTTAGTTTTCTGACTGCTGAGCTTTGATATCTTTAAATTCTCAGCAGCCTTCTAGGTCTTTAAGCTAACATTAGGTGACTAGCATCAATGCTAATCTTCTAGCCGTGCTTTACAGGATAATTTTTTTTCTATTTAACCCATCATTTTTCTTCATCTCCTGCTGATTATTTTCCATTACATAAATATAGCATTTTCCCCAAATTGCATGACTTGTTTGTCCTTCAGAATCATTCCTACTGTGAATCAATTCAACCTGAGCATATGTGCAACATTTGTAAATTTTCTCACTGCTTGCAATCTTTTTATTATCTAATTTCTATCCCATCATAAGTGTATGCCTTTTCTTATGACCATTTTTAAGAATATCGTTGACCTTATTGGACATGATGAAGTTTCCTTCATTAAATACCTTGGAACTAAGCACAGCCACAGTAAATAAGTGATAGAATATAATGTTCTTCAGCATCAGAAGAACTCAGGGTACTTGCTAAAAATGTGAATTCACAGGTCCCATCTCCCCACGTATTGCTATATTCAAAAATGTATTAGAAGTTCAATTCATACTTGTTATTATGGTCTTATATCTTCCCGCTAACTCCTCACTGAGCCTTTTATTGTTAAGGTGAAAATAAAGACTTTGCTTTTATGTATTTATTTTAACTCATTCGTGTAGTAGATATTTATTGCACAATTATTCTGTATAAATAGTCTTGGCCCCGTGAAGCGTGAAGGAAACAATAAGAAATGTTTCTTCCCTACAACTTCAGTACAAAGTAGAAGATGACAAATGATTTGAGAAGAAGGGAAGTAAGGAAGCAGTTTTTAATAATCATCTGTTTGGTGCCCGGCGCTAGGTGAAAGTCCAAATGGGAAGTTTCCCAGAATCATTTCTCTCAAAGAGTGACCCCAATGTGTCCTTGTGTGTTAGTCGTTCAGGCGTGTCTGACTCTGCAGCTCCATGGATTGTAGCCCAACAGGCTCCTCTGTCCATGGAATTCTCCAGGCAGGAATACTGAAGTGGGTTGCCATTTCCTTCTCCACTGTGTCCTTATAGTCTAGACATTAGGTATTTCTTGTCGCCTTACTGACACTTCATCCATTCTACATCTTTTCCCCCAAGTACACTGCTTTCACCTATAGTGGAATAATGTGGATTCTGGGAATACACATTCTTGGGTTAGAGAACTCCTCAAAAGATGCAGAGTCCATACTGGCAGGTTGGACATTCTTTTTCATGCTGTATAGACTTGAACAGTACCTTGAACACATAGAACTATCTGCAGCCTTGAACCATGAACCATGCAGGCATGCTCCCTCAGTCCCTCAATCATGTCTAACTCTTCATCACCCTATAGACTATAGCCCACCAGGCTCCTCCGTCCATGGGATTTTCCAGGCAAGAATACTGGAGCAGGTTGCCATTTTCTCCTCCAGGGAATCTTTCTGACCCAGGATCAAACCCATGTCTCCTGTGGCTCCTGCATTGGCAGGCAGATTCTTTACCACTGAGCCACCTGGGAAGCCCACACTGAACCATGAGTTCAGTTCAGTTGCTCAGTCGTGTCTGACTCTCTTAGACCTGATTAATCTCAGCACACCAGGCCTCCCTGTCCATCACCAACTCCCGGAGTTTACTCAAACTCATGTCCATTGAGTCGGTAGTGCCATTCAGCCATCTCATACTCTGTGGTCCCCTTCTCCTCCTGCCCCAATCCCTCCTAGCATCAGGGTGTTTTCCAATGAGTCAACTCTTCACGTGAGGTGGCCAAAGTACTGGAGTTTCAGCTTCAGCATTAGTCCTTCCAATGAACACCCAGGACTGGTTGGATCTCTTTGCAGTGCAAGGGACTCTCAAGAGTCCTCTCCAACACCACAGTTGAAAAGCATCAGTTCTTCAGTGCTCAGCTTTCTTCACAGTCCAACTCTCACATTCATACATGACCACAGGAAAAACCATAGAATTGACTAGACAGACCTTTGTTGGCAAAGTAATGTCTCTGCTTTTGAATATGCTCTCTAGGTTGGTTATAACTTTCCTTCCAAGGAGTAAGCTACTTTTAATTTCATGGCTGCAATCACCATCTGCAGTGATTTTGGAGCCCCAAAAAATAAAGGCAGCCACTGTTTCCCCATCTATTTCCCATGAAGTGACGCCATGATCTTAGTTTTCTGACTGCTGAGCTTTGATATCTTTAAATTCTCAGCAGCCTTCTAGGTCTTTAAGCTAACATTAGGTGACTAGCATCAATGCTAATCTTCTAGCCGTGCTTTACAGGATAATTTTTTTTCTATTTAACCCATCATTTTTCTTCATCTCCTGCTGATTATTTTCCATTACATAAATATAGCATTTTCCCTAAATTGCATGACTTGTTTGTCCTTCAGAATCATTCCTACTGTGAATCAATTCAACCTGAGCATATGTGCAACATTTGTAAATTTTCTCACTGCTTGCAATCTTTTTATTATCTAATTTCTATCCCATCATAAGTGTATGCCTTTTCTTATGACCATTTTTAAGAATATCGTTGACCTTATTGGACATGATGAAGTTTCCTTCATTAAATACCTTGGAACTAAGCACAGCCACAGTAAATAAGTGATAGAATATAATGTTCTTCAGCATCAGAAGAACTCAGGGTACTTGCTAAAAATGTGAATTCACAGGTCCCATCTCCCCACGTATTGCTATATTCAAAATTAGAACTTATATCGTGAATTCCCAGAGTAGAAAATGAAAGTGAAGTCATTTTCTCAAGAGCTGGATTTCAAATCCTGCTTTTTGGCTCTCTTTCTCATTTTACCTAGGTCTTCCTGATGGGGAAAAAGGCAGTTCTTTTGCAACCCAAAGGTAGAATTACTGGATAAAATAGAGAACCCTTGGTTACATTTGAATTTCACATCAGCAGTGAATACATTTTTGATGTAAGCATGTCCCAAATATGGCATGAGAAATACTTCTACTCAAGTTATACATTCTTGATCAGAAATTCAAATTTAAGCTGTATCATATTTGTAGTTGCTTCATCTGACAACTTTACTGGAAAGAATAAAACATGTCTGAATGTGCATTCTCAAGAAACATTTTATTAAATAGATTGTCTGTATTGTCAATCTTGGGAGAATGGTTAGAATTAAAACAAGTATTGGAGGAGGGAGCCTTTCAGTAAAAGCAAAACGTCTGAACAACAAAAAACAAGAAAGAAGTCTAGTGAAGTACAAAGTCTGCTTGAAGGAAATGGATCTGGGCCGTCGCCACTGTACTTTGTAGATACTGCCTTTTTTTTTTAACAAGTTGGGATTTGTGGCCACTCTGCATTGTCAGATGATAGCTACAATTTTTTTGGCAATAAAGTATTTTCTAATTAAGGTACAGCCATTGTTTCATTTAGATATAATACTATTGCACACTTAACAGACTACATAACTTCTATATGCACCAGAAAATCAAGCAAGCTGTGCCTGTCTGCCTTACGAGATTTGCTCTTGGCAGTGGTCTGAAACTGAACCCATAATATCTTTGAGTTAGGTCTATGATCAGATTCACCTAAAAAGTAGGGTCAAGGTTGTTGTTCAATTGCTACCAGTGAACGGGTGAAGTTGCTCCGTCGTGTCTGACTCTTTGCAACCGCGTGGACTGCAGCAAGCCAGGCTTCCCTGTCCTTCACTGTCTTCAGAGCTCGCTCAGACTCATGTCCATTGAGTCAGTGATGCCACCCAACCATCTCATCCTCTGTCACCCTATTCACCTCCTGCCTTCAATCTTTCCCAGCATCAGGGTCTTTTCCAGTGAGTTGGCTCTTCGCATCAGGTGGCCAAAGTAATGGAGCTTCAGGATCAGTCTTTCCAATAAATATTCAGGGTTGATTTCCTTTAAGATTGACTGGTTTGATCTCCTTGCTGTCCAAGGGACTCTCAAGAGTCTTCTCCAGAACCACAGTTTGAAAGCATCAATTTTTTGGCACTCAGCCTTCTTTATGGTTCAGCTCTCACATCCATACATGACTACTAGAAGAACCATAGATTTGACTATACAGACCTTTGTCAGCCAAGTGATGTCTTTGGTTTTTAACACGCTGCCTAGATTGGTCATAACTTTCCTTCCAAGGAGCAGGAGTCTTTTACTTTCATGGCTGCCATCACCATCCACAGTGATTTTGGAGCCCAAGAAGATAGTCTGTCACTGTTTCCGTTGCTTCCCCATGTAGTCACCATCAAGTAATGGGACCGGATGCCATGATCTTTGCTTTTTGAATGTTGAGTTTTAAGCCAACTTTTTCACTCTTCTCTTTCACCTTCATTAAGAGGCCCTTTAGTTCCTCTTTGCTTTCTGCTATAAGGGTGGTGTCATCTGTGTATCTGAGGTTATTGATATTTCTCCCGGCAGTCTTGATTCTAGCTTGTGCTTGATCCTACCTGGCATTTCACGTAACGTACTCTGTATAGAAGTTGAATAAGCAGTGTGACAATATGCAGCCTTGGCATACTCCTTTCCCAGTTTGAACCAGTCCATTGTTCCATGTCCACTTCTGACTGTTGCTTCTTGACTGGCATAGGTTTCTTAGGAAGCAACTAAGGTGGCCTGGTATTCCCATCTCTAAGAATTTCCTGCAGTTGGTTGTGATCCACAGTCAAAGGCGTTAACATAGACAATGAAGCAGAAGTTGGAGGGTCCATATAGAGAAGAAACAAGTGAAAACAGTTGAAAACTAGGATGGGACAGAGCAGAAAGTATCTTGAACCATAAGGGAAGCCCCTGTTAGGGTGAACTCGACGCCTACTCGAGAGTCATTGATAGGTTTTGAAGTGGCAGGACCAGAACTGTGTTTGGGGAGAGTAAGCCACGAGTATAACAGTTCAGAATGAGTCAAGACTGGGGCCTGGGTTCCAGGCTAGGTGAGGCTGTGCCGTGTGGATGCCTGCTATCAAAACTGAGATGTGAGAGGCACCGGGGATGTTTCAGTAAGGCATGTGAGTCATTTGAGGAAGGGGTCGATGGGCAGAAAAGGAAAGGTGACTCTTCAGCCTTAAGCCTGGTCTTTGATGATGTCATTACTAGAAAAGGGGAATTCAAGAAAATACTTGAAGAGAAAAGAATGGTGACCTTATACAACAGATGACAAATTTGAGATGTTAGCACAATGCACAGTGGTGTGGTGGTTTTATCCATTGAGCAGGAGGATGATGAGGACTTCAGACAGGAGTCGAGGCAAGAAATCCTCATTTAAGACTGTTGGGCATCAAAGTAGTAGTTAGCACTGTCTGATGGCATGGTTGTGAACAGTCTTCAGGAGGAAACAGTGTTTGGGCAAAATTCAGAATTTAATAGCATAAAAGAGCAATGAATGTATAGAAATAGTGAACAAGTTAAATCATGATGGAGCCTGGCAGTGGGCTGAACCCATGTAAAAAGAAGTAAAGCATGTCTGTACGTTCTGATAGGAATGATCTACAAGATATTGTACACAATGGGAGGGAAAAAGCAATGTAGTAAAGGAAATCATATGGAAATATAATAATGATTATATAACTTTTAGAGTAAGGATAGTAAAAAAAATGGAAATTTACAATTTTTTTGTGAAAGAAAATAAAATACACTATCAACAAATACACTATCAACAGTGGTTACTTTTATTATTTTTTTATTTTTATGTGTATTTTTTGTGTATTTTTTTGAGTATAATTCATTTACAATGTTATGTTAGTTTCAGGTGCTTAACAAAGTGATTCACTTCTATATGTATATATGTCTATCTTTTGTTTTTCAGATTCTTTTCCCTTATAGGTTATTATAAAATATTAAGTATAGTTCCCTGTGCTAAACCATAGGTCCTTGTTGGTTGTCTATTTTATATAGAGTACAGTGTATCTGTTAATCCCAAACTCCTAATGTATCTCATCCCCTCCCTTTTCCCCTTTCATAACCAGAAATTTAGTGTTTGGGCAAAATTCAGAATTTAATAGCATAAAAGAGCAATGAAATGTATAGAAATAGTGAACAAGTTAAATCATGATGGAGCCTGGCAGTGGGCTGAACCCATGTAAAAAGAAGTAAAGCATGTCTGTACGTTCTGATAGGAATGATCTACAAGATATTGTACACAATGGGAGGGAAAAAGCAATGTAGTAAAGGAAATCATATGGAAATATAATAATGATTATATAACTTTTAGAGTAAGGATAGTAAAAAAAATGGAAATTTACAATTTTTTTGTGAAAGAAAATAAAATACACTATCAACAAATACACTATCAACAGTGGTTACTTTTATTATTTTTTTATTTTTATGTGTATTTTTTGTGTATTTTTTTGAGTATAATTCATTTACAATGTTATGTTAGTTTCAGGTGCTTAACAAAGTGATTCACTTCTATATGTATATATGTCTATCTTTTGTTTTTCAGATTCTTTTCCCTTATAGGTTATTATAAAATATTAAGTATAGTTCCCTGTGCTAAACCATAGGTCCTTGTTGGTTGTCTATTTTATATAGAGTACAGTGTATCTGTTAATCCCAAACTCCTAATGTATCTCATCCCCTCCCTTTTCCCCTTTCATAACCAGAAATTTGTTTTCTGTGTCTATGGGTCTATTTTTTATATAAGTTCATTTGTATCATGCTTTATTCTACATATATGCAATATCATATATGTTGGCTTAGTTGAAGCCGTATCTGTCTGGCTTAGTTGAAGGATGAATTTTTTCCTTGGTGTAGTGTAACTTTTTATAGGTGCTAAAGTACTTCCTCATCCTGTGTGTTTTCTATTTATTCTTTTATTTCAGCAGGGATAGAGGTTAACTGATTAGGGAAATTATGATCATTAATGTTTTAAAAATGCTTTTTATAATTCTTTGCAACAAAGAGCTTATAATTTCATGGATATGAAAAAAGACTGCCTCTTTCAGAGATCTGTCAGGGAGAAAGTCAGGAGAAGGATTGGGGTAGAGGTGATTAGGGAGACCAGGCCGTGTCTGGAGGCAGAAGGCAGGGCGCAGGTGTGGAGGCAAAGCTGGAAGATGTGAGACCGAAAGGGAATAATGAATGAGGCCAGGTCCCTGCAGAGGCAGGAGAGGGCGGATCAGAGCCGGCCTGACGCAGAGGAGGAGCAGCTGTTCAGGGAACAGGGAAAGGGAAAGGAAAGCACAGGACGGAGCAGAGGAATTTTGAGTTGCAGGGGAGGGTGTGTGTGCTGGAGGGAAGGGGACTCACATGGTAAAGCGGGCAGTGAGATCACCTCTGTGATGAAGAAAGTAAGCTAAGTTCAGAATAACTGTGTTGATGAAAAGTCATTCTTGATCATGGGACATGAATATAATAACTGTTAGGCTGCAGAGATGGTCCAGGTAGGTTTACGGAGCACTGGGTTTTTGATGATACCCACCAGCCGAGTTGGTAGGTCCCTCCAGCAGGGATAGTCGAGGCAGTGCAGAGAGGAGAGGTGAGGAGGCCATCCTATGATGGTTAGACCACTGGGAGTGAAGGCAAATGGGTGTCCACACCCTACCTTTGCCATTTTCTCATGAAGAAGCCTCTACCCTATCTGAACCTGTGCCGTCATCTGTAAAAGAAATAGAATACTTTTACAGCAAATAGATTTGATTGTGAGCATGAGAATATGATCACACCTGGAGTTCTCAGAGAAGCAGGCACAAGCTTAGTGCTCCATGACTGGGTTACCTTTGCCATCAAGAGGTTTTGTTGGTGAAATTTTCAGCCTCCGTACAGTAAGTCCCCCACATATGAACGAGTTCTTTTCCAAGAGTACATCTGTTAAGTCCACTCTAAAGTTAGCCTAGGTACCCAGCTAAAACAATCAGCTATATAATACTCTACTGTAATAGGTTTATAATACTTCTCACACAAATAGTACATAAAAAACAAGCACAAAAAATAAAGAGAACTTTTTTTTTAATCTTACAGTATAGTACCTTAGAAAGTATTAATACAGTAATACAGTACAATAGCTAGCAAATGGGGCACATTTGCATCTTTGAAATTTCACACCTTGAAGGCTCATATGTAAGGGACTTACTGTACGCTAGTGCTGAATTACATCTTGGAGACAGTTTGGGGTGAAATTGAAAGAAAACACTTCTTTGCTTTGCCATGCAAAGGGGGCCACGGTGGGCTAATGCCTTCAAGTCTGCATGCCTTGCCCTGGAGAGGGGAGTGAGGAGTTGTATAGTCATGGTTCAAAGAGGATGCGATCAGCTCATGGACACTCTTCTGATTGGTGGTGAGGTGAGAAGGAAACAGCATCATCAGCTTAATGGTTCCAGCTGGTCTGGGGCTTGTGTTCTTGTGGTCAGCGGTTTTCATCTGATGGGGGCCTGCTTCCTGCACGTCAAGTGTTTATCCGTACCTTTTAGGGAAAAGGTAGTTTGGCGATTCTGCCAGGTGGCAAATTCAGAGTCTAAGTAGTTTTCAGTTCCCCAGCCCAGCAGCCACTTTTTGGTTCTGCATCTTCACATTTCCCAGTCATTAACTTCTGAGCAGCTTCTTACTGCAGAAGACAAGGACACGGGGGCTTGTGCGTGGTTTCAGTATCAGGCAGTGTGACCAGGGCAGAGGTTCACAGCTGGACAGGCAATGAGCCGGAGTCGAGCTGCCTTGGATTGAATCCCAGCTTTGCTACTTAACCATCATGAGGCTTTGGGCAAGACAAGTGATTTTCTGGCCTCTGTTTCGATATTTAAATTGGCACCTTTTTACAAGTTTGTTGGAAGGATTAAAGTGAGTCAATCAGTGTAAATAAAAGACTAGGACAATGCCTGGCATACAGTAAGTGCTACTGAAGAATGTGCTGCTGTTCTTGTTAATGACAACAAGGAGCTTTTGGAGGGTGGCAAGGTGGAAAAACCGAGATGCTGGCTGGTGATGGGACTGTGAGGTTCCAGGCAATGCAAGTATCATCAGAACTGCTCACCGTGTTTGACCAGAGCTGACCACTTTAAAGTTATTTTCTGATGCTTTTTGCAAGGAATGTGGTTTCTCATAACAAGTACGAGCAGTTCAAATAATAACTTCTGTTATGTGCTAGCGTGCTGTTAAATGTTTTGGCACACCCCTTGGTGTCTACAGCCCTGTCTGTACCTCTGGGCCAGGATGAGGAGGGGTTGGCCTCAAGACTGCTGCTTCCTGGGAGTCCAGCGCAGCAGCTAATTCTTCTGTCTTCCCTTCATTTTCTCTCTCCCAGCCTTCTCTTTGTGAAGCTCTGTTGTGTGAATTCCTTAGTAATTCACTGCCTTATATACATCAAGACAAGTTGCTGAGTTTTTTTCCTCCTAAAACAAGAGCAGAGGTCATTCTACAGTATCCAATAATATAAAAAGAGAATACCATAGGTTTTTCGTGACTTTTTCTTTTATATTGTAGCATAGTTGATTAATGACGTTGTGATAGTTTCAGGTGTACAGAAAGTGATTCAGTTATCCATATACATGTATCTGTTCTTTTCAAATTCTTTTCTCATGTCGGTTGTTAACATGACATTGAGCAGAGTTTCCTGTGCTGTAAGTAGGTCTTTGTCGGCCCATTTTAAATCTAGCCACGTGTCCATGTCCGTCCCAAATTCTCTAACTGTATGTTTTGAAAGGCATTTTGTTGTCTTCTTGTATTCATTTTGTGTAGCTATCTAATCCTATAAAATTGATTCTAATCTGATACTTAAACTCATAATATGGGAATTGAGCTAAATTTCCATGAATAAGTGGCATTTATATGTCTTCCAAATGAGAGTCCTATAAAGAGAGGAAGGCAAACTAAATAAACAGCCCTTAAATTTAGTCCTTGGGGTACCTAAGTCACTATGAATGACTAGGTATGATTATAATTTATAAGGACAGGAGCTTGTGAATACCTAGTCCTTGAACTCTGAAGTTCTAAAGGACTTTGAAAAGTCACTTAGCCTTTCTCACCAGCTTTGACCAAAAATATAATAACTGCAGACTATTGTCAAGTCATGCTGGTTTTGAGAAACTCTAAAGGAGATTTCATAAGCTTCCTCAGAAAGGCAGCACAGTTGTTTTTTCTGTAACAATCCTCCTTGTAGAAAAGGTCATTTTAATATCTAATAGAGTCCCAATTGCTTTAATAAAAGGCCAGGTCCTCCTTTTCAGCCCTTGTTAGAGTGGATGACAAGCTGGTTACTAGCTTCATCATAAATGAAGGTTCATTGGGCACCTACTGTGAGCTTCTTTTTAGAACCACGCTTTACGCATTAAAGATCCCCACAAGCCACTTTATAGTTCTCTTTTCTCCAGGCCAAATGAACCCATAAACATTTCCTTTCCAGGGTCCTAGTTTCCAACTACTAATCTTTGCAGCCTTTCTCTGTAGGTATTTTACACTCCTTCCAGCAATGAACAGATCCCTCTGTAGTTGCTGACTAATTTGTAATATAAGAGATTTCTCCATCGTTTATATTTTTGTTTTCTTTAGCCTATAGATCATGCACATTTTTTTATACCACATGTTGCGTCTTTCTGAACTTGGCCTAAAGCTTTCACAGTGCTTAGAGAGAGGAAACAGGGGTGGAACCCAGGAAAGACCTCAATCATACATAGATGTATAACAGAAATCCGGGGGAGGGGCGCATGGGGGGGGGGCACCCTATGCCCCAAAAGGCAGAATAGCCTGATCAAAGCTTTCTGTTCAGAATGAGTTGGAGAAAACAAACCAGCCCCAGATGTAAGAGTGAGCAGACAGATGTGTGTGTGTAGCTGTAAGGAAAAGAAGGTCTCTGTGGCAAGGGATCTACAGTCTCCCTCAGGCTAGTCTGAGTCCAGGGAGCAGTCAACAAAGAGTTGCAAGGGATGAGTCACACATTTCTGGGGGAAATGACAGAGAAGTGCTTGGGCCGAGTGTCAAGCAGGTAGGATGCCTTGGCATTCAGGTCCTTAACCATCAAAAGATCCAAAAAAGAGTTCTGGGAACCCTAAGTGATATCAGAGTTTAGAGGGCCAGGGGTTGGCAGGGTTGGTGGACTAGCCAAGGCCCAGTCCAGCTGGCTTAGAGGAGGGGTCCTTGCACTGACAGATGGGTAGATAGAGGTGGGTAGGGCCTAGAGGGATGGGGGTATATGGCAAAGACCCGTCCTTACAATCTGAAAGGGGCATAGGGCCTTTAGCTAGCAGGCGGAAGCAGGTACTTCTGATGTTCTTGCAATGAGAGCTGAGTGTGAGCACACATACACACATGCACGTGTGGAGTGGTTCTGCTGTGGCTCCCCTCCAAGTGCCCGTGTGCTCACAGACACAGACATCAAGCCTAGACCTCAGGTTCTCCTGGGGCCAGTCCTGGACACACATGAAAAGAGAATCAGTTACATTTGTCAGGACACAGGAATCTTTACAGGGAAATCTACTCTACTGTCCTGGAGAAAAAAGATTAGGAAAAAAAATGGTGGGGCAGGGGGGAAAAAAAGAGTAAGATGAAATAAAAGCAGGTAAACAGAGAAGAGAAAAAGAGGAAGAAGGAAGCAGGTGACTCAACTTTAGAAGACTGAGCTCTAAGGATGACTGATGAGGCCTTGAGGACTCGTGTCTGCCTCTGTAGCTGACCTGGATACTGTCCCATCACAGCCTTGTCTTTTAGACAGGAAACAACAGAGAATGTGGACCACGTGTTAATCCACCCATATGTCTTCGTTTCCACTGAGCGGTTGCCCCGTCACAAGTGTATGTTGAATGAGATCATTAGATGTAGAAACATCAAATTCCCAGGACAGATTGTTCCTGTAAAAATGAATCCCACAGACGTCTGAATCTAGGTCAACCTGTCCCACCAGGTGCTAGGGTCAGCCTCCTAGGGAAGCAGTGATCCCTGTACGAGTCTCTCTCCCTTCTTTCCCTACCCTAGCCCCAAAGTCCCCATATTCATTTCTAAAAATGCTATAATTCAGTATTTATTAAGAGGTTCTGCACATACTCCTGGGAGAGCACGCACAATGAGCTATATCCAATGTTGATAAGTTCGTCTGAAGGCAGAGGGTCCTTTCCTAAAACAGACCTTGTATCTTGAGAACAGAGAATTCTGGTTACCTGGGTAGCAAGAGGGTGGACGCCAGAAACAGCAAGATAGGAATCCAGGGGAAGAAAGACAGCTTGTCCCTGCTACCTAGTTTTGTGTGAGGACCTCACGTCCAGGGACGTCCATTTTCAGCAGAAGCACTTTTATGCTGATCATCCGCTGGCTTCGAGCCCTTCCGATTTTAGTACCTGGGAAGCTAAAGATGTCTCTGCGTCTACTTTGCCAGCTCAGTGACAGAGCAGCTGCATTCAGGACACTGCCAGGCTCTTTCTCTAGTAGCCGAGCAGGTATACTCTCCCTAGATACACCTTTGAAGATGATGCTGCCATCCGTGAGCAGCGCCCAAGGACCTGGAGGAAAGGAGGGGGAAGGCTCACTGGGTTCAGTCCAGTTCTCCCTGCTCCTGGGACCCTGGCTTGCCACACCTGTTGTGTTTGGCGTCTTCTCTTTTCTCTAATGATGCCCTCCAAGGAACTGAATTGAGTAGAGGGAGAGCGAGACTCAATGGGGTGATGACTCTCCCTCTTTCCCCCACATGACCCACGTGGACATGGAACTTTGGTGGTGGCATCAGTTTTCACCCTGTGGTTCTGGGGAGCTGGGGAAGACCACCACTGACACCTCACCACCCCTAGCCCTCCCCCATTTGGACCCCCATGAAGTGGAACTAAAGCCTAGATCACACTGTGTCTCAACACCTCCCAGGTTGCTGTTCTGAAAAGCGTCTGATCACCCCCTGACCTTTCCGATACTGTTCTTGGAGATGACTGTTTTTCTCCTCCATGAATTATTTTTCTGTGTTGGCCGCCCTATTACTGAACTGGTTCTGCTTGATTTCCTTGTTCCTGCTTTCATTTGGCGGCACCTTATTTTATAGTCCACTAACTTTGTTGAAAATAAATTTAGTCGTGTGGTTAGTCTTCCTCACTTGATAACATAAGTACCATATTAGGGTGTAGTGAGCACAGGCTAAGTGCTGTGCAATTACAAGGTAAATATATGATGGGTTTATTTCATGTGCTAAACCCAGCAGGGGTGACAGAGTAATTACTTTTGGACCTCTTTAGCATGCCTACCACATATTCTGTAAGGAGATCAGTTATGTAGTGAATACTTGCCACCTTCCATTGTTAACACACTTCAAGACTTCCATGTTCTGGGGTAGATGTCATGCCGAATTGCACTAGCCATTCTGAGGCTCCTCAGGAGTCAACCACACCCTGAGGGCCTCTAGCTAAAGGGTTGGAAAGCAGCTACAGTGTTATCTTGGGGGGTGGGGAGACACCCACCATCTAAATTTCAAACTAACGCTTTTATTTTTGCTTTGCCCATGCATTCAATAGGATGGAGTAGGAGAGGTACGGGAGAAACAGCATGTGCCCTCTTAGAGACCAGTCCTCGTCCACAAAAACAGACTTCTAGAGTCAAGCATTCAGTTGGTGCCAGGAAACATTTGCCATGGACATGAGAGTGCCTGGGACCGAGTGCTTTTCATATCTCACGACAGAAAGTCGCTCATAATGATCGTAAATACCCTGATGACTGTCAGCGTTCTGATGAACTCAGTGACGTGGCCAAAGCTCAAGTTCATACCCCTGAGCTCTGGTCTCTTGACTCATAGACCATGCGTTGCCTTATCACCTGAGAATGCTCTCTGTGAATGCATGCGCCCAGGCCATAGACAAGCAGAGCGGTTCACCCATATTTTGTCATCGTACATGGATCTCATGTCTTCCAACAAAAATAAAATATACATATATATTTAAAAAAAAACTTTGCAGGGCAATAAGACTTCCTAAAACAAGCAAATTAAGCAGTTGCCTGTTTTTCCTTGAAAACTCTGATATTCTTTACAAAATGGCTTCTGTTGCAGATTCCATTATGTGGTAAGCTACATGCAGTTAAGTTATTTAACTAGCATCCCTTTGATTTATACAAGGTCTTCTGATTATTGTTGGAGAGTCCAACTCGCGACTAGCCACATCTGTCATTTTGCCTGATCCGTAGCTCCAAAGATCCCAATAGTGTTTCATTCTGTGTCCTGGGGTGGCTCTTTGGCGCTGTGCCCATGTTGGCCATTGAGGATTGCTCTTGTGTCTTTCAGGCATCGAGAATGCCAGCGACATCGCTTTGTACTCAGGCTTGGGTGCCGCGGTTGTGGCCGTTGCAGTCCTGGTTATCGGCATCACCCTGTACAGACGCAGCCAGAGTGACTATGGTGTGGACGTCATCGACTCTTCTGCACTGACAGGTGGCTTCCAGACCTTCAACTTCAAAACAGTCCGTCAAGGTCAGCGGCGTAGGGCCCCCAACAGCGTGTCCTCAGGACCATAGACTACACTCACGCAGGACCCTTCTGCTCTTTGGTCCTGTCTGAGGGTGGCTCTTGGCGCTGGGAGCTGCTCCAAAATTGTCTTCACACCTTAGGATGCCAGGTTTGATGAAGGAGTCTGAGTTCTTGGCTGCCATGAAGACCAATGGGTCTCAATTTACTATTGTTGTTAAGTCCCTCAATCATGTCTGTTTTGCGACCCTGCAGAGTGTACCCCACCAGACTCCTCTGTCCATGAAATTTCCCAGGCAAGAATACTGGAGTGGGTTAACATTTCCTTCTCTAGGGGATCTTTCCAACCTAGGGATTGAACCTGAGTCTTCTGCACTGCAGGCAAATGCTTTACCACTGAGTCACCAGAGAAGTTCCTCAGTTTACCATTACCCACATTTCAAATATGGGGTGGCCCTCTTTGATATGTAGTCAGTGTCTCAAGTCACCCAACTTTCTATTCTAACCAGCCTGCTTTGGGAATGTATCTTTAGTTTATCTAAAATATTGATTATTCAAAGCTACGAACCAATGACTCTACCAGTCATATTTATTACACTATTTATTAGATGGAGTTATTTTATTCAGTGGAGTTATTTCTATTTTAAATAAGTAAAAGGATTTTAGAGGATGTATGATGGGCTAGTTAAGCAGAGAAAAAATTAAATTCTCAGCCTAAATGACTCTCTGCCTTTGCCACCTTGAAGCAGTCTTCCGTTGTAGGGGAAGGAAAATTCATCATGTCAAACAATAGCAGTATTTCATTTTTAAAACAGAAGAGTCATTTGATTTTCTTCTACCAACTAACTCTGTTCCTGATTGGGAGATGGGGATGAGACATAAATGGCTTTTATTTTAGAAAAAATGGAACTGTCTTATTTCCATAGATGAAGTTTTCTACTTTGACCCTTGTGGTCAATATTGTCACTTTTACTTCTGTTTATTGCTTGTCAGTAACACCTACAGTACAGGACAAGAAATCTTACTGCTTGGCAGTGATGGAGTAGGGACAGGAATGGTGCAGTGGAAACCCAAGCAGGCTAGAATGGGGAGATGGTGGGAGATCCAAGCGACTTGACTGCTTACCACTCACTTCTGACACCTTGTGGTTCAGATGGCAAAGAATCTACCTTCTATGTGGGGAACCCAGTTTCCATCCCTGGGTTGGGAAGATCCCCTGGAGAAGGGCATAGCAACCCGCTCCAGTATTCTTGCCTGGGGAATCTCATGGACGGAGGGGCCTGGGGGGCTACAGTGGATGGGGTCCCAAGAGTCAGATATGATTGAGCAGTAATGCTTGCACGTTCTGGCACCTTGGCTTCAGAGATCAAGTCTGGTTGATCTCAGATAAAAACATGTCACCTCACTGTACTAAGCTTAGGCGACTTAGTGCATGTGACTTACTTGGCTGTGCTGGCTCGTGACTGCTGTGTGCAGACTTTTCTCCTAGTTGTGGCAGGTGGGGGCTCTGCTCAAGTCGCGGTGCCCAAGCTTCTCACTGCAGTGGCTTCTCTCGTGGCAGAGCATGGGCTCTTGGGTTTTCTAGCTTCAGTAACTGCGGCACCCGGGCTCTAGAGCACAGACTCAACAGTAACGGCGCACAGGCTTAATTGTTCTACAACATGTGGGATTTTCCCAGACCAGGGATCAGACTCCTGTCTCCTGCATTGGCAGGCGGATTCTTTACCACTGAGCCACCAGGGATGTTCCAGTATATATGATTTAATTAGAAGCACATCCAGTGAACTAGTGGCTCAGACGGTAAAGCGTCTGCCTGCAGTGCAAGAGACCCAGTTTCGATCCCCGGGTTGGGAAGATCCCCTGGAGAAGGAAATGGCAACCCTCTCCAGTACTCTTGCCTGGAAAATTCTGTGGACTAAGGAACCTGGTAGGCTACAGTCCATGGAGTCACAAACAGTTGGACATGACTGAGCAACTTCACTTCGTCCAGTGAACTAGTCTTACAACTGTGTAAGAAACTAAAGCTATATCTCCATCAAATCATAAGATATCACTGTTTCAGACCTTACCAGTTAAAAAACAGAATACACAGTAATATGGGTGGCAGCTTTGTGTGTAAATTCAGAGGCTCCGAAGTCAGATTTGAATCCAAAATTGCTGTAAAACCTAGTAAATCAGTTATTCTGTCTCAATTTTTACAGCTATAAAATGGACATACTAACATCTATCTCAGGGGCCCCTTGTGAGGGTGAAACCACCTGGAATAACATGGCTTATAATACCTTGACTTAAGTAAGGTACTCGGTCAATGTAGAGAGCATCCTTCTAGAAGCTGGCTGTCTCCTCATACCTTGACAGAGGACACCAGTGAGTTCCGCAGAGCAGCAGGCGGTGGGTGAGAGGGGCGGTTCCCTGATCTGAACATCTGGGGAAGGCTGACTTGGATAAGCTGAGACATCTCATTACTATGAGGCATCTCAGAATGTAGGAAACTTATATTGTGAATCTCTCAGAGAGTATGTAGCCTTTCCAAACTTATTTTTACCATTTTCTTTGACCAAGAACTCACAAAACCAACTCACAATATCAAAGGAAGCCCCTTATCCAAATTCTGCTGTCCCCTGTGTACACAGTGAGGCTCTTCCTTACATGGATGTTCTTATCTTCATGACATCG